>JARYGA010044358.1:0-45277 GCA_030545235.1 Helianthus tuberosus | reverse complement strand
ACTTTATAATTTGGAACACCATAGTTATGCATATGCACCGATATAAACATGTGCATATGTTGATCAACTTTTCATACAACTAAACGCATTGTTTAACTTTTACAAAAGCTTTCCTTGTTTTGGGTAGTTTTTATAAAAATCTCGTGTGCATCAAGATTCAATATGTGGTCATCTTAAGCATTTTTACATATCATTGTAATACATCGTATATTTTGTAATCTACTCTACATTTTGGTTAATTTATATGTTTTTAGGTAATGCATATTTAACGTCCTATTTATTATATTATTTTATCAAGAGTAAAATGGCAAAATGGTCCCTGAATTTAGGTCGACAAAAGAGGAAAAAGTTAACAGAAAATTCTAACTCAGTTTGCCAATTGGATAAAAATGGCAACAAAAATGTAACCTCAGGAACCCAAATAAAAAAAATAAAAAATAAAATCATTTTTAGACTGAAGTGGCAAAAGTAACCTAAACTTAGGGACCATTTTAATATTTTGCTCTTGTATCAAATAAATCTTAACTCCTCATATGATGTAGTAGATTGTCTATTCTACCCTTTTTAAGAATTGTTTTTCATATTTACAATAACCAACACCTATACATTCACACATCCAATAACATTTCTTAATCAAGTGTAGTATTTTCAACCATGTTAGTTGTCACTGACATCACATTTTTGTTATATCATTATACCTAGATCAAGTGTTCCAATATCGTAGCTCAACTGGCAATTGCCTGGGGACTACATGGAGGTGCAAGTGGAGGTTGAGGGTTCGATTCCGGTCGGAGTCATATTTACCACTTGCGGGAGTTCTACCCGGGGGAGAACCCCGATCCTGGGTAGACGGGTAATCAGTACAGGCTGGCCCGGGGTGTAAGCGGAGCTCCACCGCCATCACCAACAAGCCGTTCTAAAAAAAAAAAAAGTGTTCCAATATCTTTATTATGTCACCATCACAAATTCCTCTTTCAAGTTTAGAAAATAGAGAAAGAGCCATCTAGTTGGGCAACTTGATTGATATTCATGTGTTACCATATAATCTGTGTTATTATTGTAACGAACCATAAAAGTAAAAGATATTTGCGTGTGATATGCCAAACATATGTGATATGTTCAATTAGTATTATTGTCAACTTGGAGCAATAAAAGCGTGTGTATAACTTATTTCCAAATTTAGAAATAAATTGAATAGAGTGTAAGCGAGAGATCCGGGTCAAAAATTACACAACAGAACTTTCTAAAAATAGTAATTAAACCCAACTGATTTCCAAACAACTAACCTTATCAATCATGACAATGCCAAGACAAATGTCATATCTCATCATTGGGATTGGATATCAATAATTTTATATATGTATTTTATAGTTATTACACCGGGAAATTATATATTTTTAGAGCATAAATATTTAAAATATTGTAACTTTGACATTTCTTAGAGTTGACAAAATAGATGGATTTGATAATTTTGCCAACGAGTAATCGCATAGAAAAGTGATTCAGTTAAGATAAAACTTACCAACAAGGTTGTCGATCTATTGACAAAGCAAATTTATGAACACCTAGGTTGGAATTTATATTTAAAAAAACAAGTTATGATAAAGCTTAGTATATATGATTTAGATATTTTTCGATTTTGAGAGCTTTTAAACACCCTTGTTGCGAATAAAATTGAATTCATTTACTTTGACATGTATACCGCAATTGCCACACACAACATCTGGTAAACCAACCCCCCTATGCACGAGACCCACTTTAGAGGGGATTGTGCCCAGATTAGCACGCCCATAGAATATATTAATCTTTGGAGGGATCCATTTATTCCACCCTAAATTCAACATCTTCTGGATTAGAATTCAGATGCGAAAAAGGGATGAGGCAGGGTGATCCTATTTCCCCTTTTCTCTTTTTACTTGTGACGGAAGCTCTTTCGTGTATGTTGGATAAGGAGATAGGTATTCTAAAAGGCATTGGTACCCCGAATAACGGTCCGATCCTCTCGCACCTTCTTTATGCGGATGATGCCATAATTATGGGTGATTGGTCGTCGGAGAATGTGATAAACGTTGTGAGAATCCTTCGGGTTTTTTTATAGGTGCTCAGGTTTAAAAATTAATCTCTCCAAGTCCAACCTTTTTGGTATTGGAACCGAAGCGTGGGAGGTTGAGCTTTTTGCTACCAGGGTCGGGTGTAAAGCGGATATGCTTCCGTTCAAGTATTTGGGGCTTACTGTTGGTGCCAACATGAATAATATCAATAGTTGGAAACCGGTGTACGATGTTTTCGAAGCTAGGCTCTCAAAGTGGAAGGCGGATTCCCTTTCAATTGGTGGCAGGCTTGTTCTTATCAAGTCCGTCTTGGAAAGTCTGCCAAATTACTTTTTCTCTCTTTATAAAGCGCCTTGTAAAGTGATTCAAGACCTTGAAGGCATGATTAGATGGTTCCTCTGGGTGGTTCTGATGAAAGGAAAAAAATTCATTGGGTGGCTTGGGACAATGTTTCGGTTCCTAAAATCAACGGCGGGTTGGGCCTCAGCAAGCTTAGAGATGTGAATGTGGCCCTTCTAACCAAATGGTGTTGGAGATTCAAGGAGGAGGATAACAATCTGTGGCGCAAGATTATTTTTGCGCTCCACAGTAGTGCTCGGAACTGGGATTTTCTTCCGACCAGAAAAGTCTTAGGAGGAACATGGAACAATATTGTTAAGGTGGTGGCCAGAACCATGGTGGAGAATACTCCGCTGAGGAGTTACTTCAAAGCTATCCCAGGAAGAGGTGACACTGTCTCCTTTTGGTTAGACCCTTGGGTGTCATGTGAGCCGCTGAAAAATTTATTTCCCAGACTATTCTTGATTGATAGTAATAGAAGGTGCATGATAAGTGATCGGCTGGTCAATGGTTCAAGTCAGTTGGAGTTCAAATGGAGGTGGAAAAGATCACCGCAAGCTGGGCCGGAACTAAAAGATGTGAATCAGCTTATTAGCTTGTTGAGCCAGGTCAGATTGACAGAATCGAAGGACAAATGGGGTTGGTTTGGGGACGGACCAGGGGAGTTTAGTGTCAGAACTGTAAAAAAACTATTATGAAAAGCCAGGTTTACTCGTCCGTTTCGAGTTACAAATGGTGTAATTGGATCCCTGCTAAGTGTAACGTCTTTGCGTGGCGGGCCGGTATGAACAGAATTCCAACGGTGGAGGCTTTGAGCAAAAGAAATGTTATTGTTCAGGAGACGTTGTGCGGCTTCTGCAGCGAAGGTGAGGACGTTGTTGATCATCTCTTCATTCAATGTGTTGCTACAAATACGGTATGGAATGCGATCAGCAGATGGTCGTATCCCGTGTATATTTGCTTTCTCTTTCGAAGACCTTATGAACATACACTTACATTGTGGGTTAAAAGAACCGGAGAAGTCCACATTGCAAGGGCTGATCATAATTGCCTGTTGGAGCTTGTGGAAGGCTAGGAATGAAGCGAGGTTCAATTCGGTTCCCCTCAGAATTGAAAGAGTTATTAGCGAAGTGAAGTCCGTTGGGTACTTATGGTTTAGAAATAGATCGAAATTCAAAAGTTTATCTTGGGAAAATTGGTGTAAATTTGTAATTATGTAGTGTCGTTTGTGTTGTGGGCCTGTGGCCGCCCGGTTTCGGGTTGGCGTTTTTCTAATGAAGTTCTCGTTTCAAAAAAAAAAAAAAGAGTTCCAAATTGACATTATGCTATTCCTTAAATCCGCGACTGAAAAGTCTCCATCTTTTACCCCTTTCCATCTCCAAAACTCACCTTCCCTCTCCATCAAGTTATCTAAAATCAGCCCCACTTCTGAAAGCTCTTCAGATATGGACACAATATCCTTCCAAATACCACAACAATTTATACTAACCAGGATCGAATCCAAGATTACTCTGCGTCCATGAATAGCCGAAATAGTCTTAACCCATAAAGAGCTTTGTTGACTTCTGTATCTCCAAAACCATTTAGCTAAGAAAGCCCAATTCAAACTTTTTAAGTCTCCCAACCCAATCCCGCCTACCCTATTCAGTTTCGTTATACGATTCCTTGACACCCACTTTAGCTTATTTTTCCCTCCCTAACTGCCCAAAACAAATGTTCTCCTTATCCCTTCCAAAGAATCAAGGACTTTTTTTAGCGCCTTGAACAAAGACAGGTAATAAATGAGGAGGCTACCCAACATTGACTTTGCTAAAATTAATTGTCCTGCCATAGTCAAACATTTTGCCTTCCATGACGATAGCTTAGTATTAAACCGATCCACAATCACTTGCCAATGACACACCCTCTTCATATTCAAACCAATAGGACGCCCTAGAAACGTCATTGGAAACATTCTAACTTTACAATTAACCAACCCCGCCATTTGTTTCACTTTTTCTTCCCCAACCCCCACTACATAAAGACAACTTTTCCCAAAGTTCACTTTTAAACTAATAAGAAGATACAACAGTCTAAGAATTCGGTTTAGACTTAATAAATTTTCCTCGGTAGAATAGCCATTGACCAGAACTAAAGCTCCCCTCGTCCGAAGACACACATATATCCATCTTCTCCACCTTTTAGAGCATCTAGAACCATAAAGGTGGTCCAAAATCCAAACTTCCTAATCGACATGTCACATCATTCTAGACCTCACTTTTCCCCACAACAATAAACCAATACAAATCACCACTTCATTATTCACCTCAACCTACAGTTTTTTTTAACCATTTATAATTTATATATTTCATTTACAAATCGTATAAACAATAATTGTATTTCTTTTATATTAATAATATATATTTTTCTTTTATAAATTATATAAATATTCATTTATTTTTATTTTTATAGATATTTATTTTTTATTTATTATTCTCAGACGATTACAATTTCAACTACTATTTTTTTCAAACTTCAGGCAATCATCTCGGGGGTTTAGGTTTTTTAGGGGTGGGAATTTAGTTTTTTTTTTCACGCGTGGTGAGGGGGTTAGGTTTTTTGGTGGTGGGGGTGGGGGTTCATTGTTTGTGTTTTATTTATTTATTAATTTATTTATTTTTGTTTTGAGTTTATTTTGTTTGTATTCACACTAGTTTTTTAGTTCACTCTTTAATGCTAGTTTTCACATGAAACTTGCCATATATATATATATATATATATATATATATATATATATATATATATATATATATTAGTTACGTGTAATGTACACTTCTTTTTTTAACGGTGTACGATTAGAATATCGCTAACCGGGTTAGTAGTTAATATGTTAGTATCACTAAGTTAGTATTAAAACCCTATTGTCTGGACTTGAACCAAGGATCTCCAAGAGAGTGTTTTTAAATATGTGATCCATAAACTTTTTTAGTAGAACCAAATGTAACTTCCATATTGCTAAATTTAGTTTTAATGGGGAATATTATCTTCTCTTTTTTTCTAATTCATCCTCCAAATCTATAAGGAGATGACACTATAGTTTAAAACGAGTTGAGATAAGTTCGTGCTCCACTTGATCGCTCAGTCAGAGAATTCAACATCGGCTCAAGTTGACTTGAAAAGAAACATAAAACTTATTTTCAATAACCATAGATCATATTATCAAGTATATAAAAATATAACAAATGATTTCAAAAGTAGCTTTGTACATGTATTATAAATACTAGAGCGAACCAGTGGACAATTTACATTTACATTTACAATACATACAAATTCAAGTTGACGGAGGGAATAGTTTTGTTACGTGGTTGGTCAAAAGTGGCGGCCACTTTGGGTTTTTTTTTTCATATAATAGTTATTAGTTATTTATAGATCCTGCCAAATTACAATTTTATCCTAAGTTTAAAATTATGATTTTTCCCCCGGTTCAAAATAAAATTTTGGTTTTGCCCCTGCTTAAATTTACGATTTTGCCCTCAGTTAAAAAATACGATTTTGCCCCAAGTTCAAAATAAAACTTTGGTTTTGCCCCAAGCTAAAAATTACGATTTTGCCCGCAGTTAAAAAATTACGATTTTGCCCCCAATTCAAAATAAAAAAATGGTTTTGCCCTCAGTTAAAAATATTATTTTACCTCCATTATAAAATTACGATTTTACCTCAGCTAAAAATTGCAACCTTGCCATCGTTTTTTTTGGGCAAAACCATGGTAGTGTTTTATTCTACTTGGTTGACTCAATTTTGTTTTTATTCGTGCCAAACAGCTGCATGGCACTCGCTAATTGGTCCAGACAAATTATTCTTTTGCCCCTAACTCTAAATTACACACTTGCCATCGTTTTAGTTATTTTTTTGTTATAACTATGATACTGTTTTTCTTTAATTGGTTAACTTGATGTATCTTTTTTGATATCATGTTATAAGTAGCATGTATAACTAACCGACATAAAGGCGTACATGTTATTAAACTAAGAAATATTCGGTTTAGCGTTCCGCAACGCGGGCGACGCATAACTCTAGTTTCATTACAATTCTCTAATTGCTGTATCTAATTTACACGTAAAAACGGCTCCATCAAAATAAAATAAAATAAAAACAACGCTAAAACCATTTATGGGAACAATGAAGTCATCTTCTTCGAAATATAGCTCTAGTATACCATATTCATTTTTCACTTGAAAACTTTCAAATCCTAGTCTCAATCGTGAGTAGGTTCGCATCAAAACAAAAGTCTAAGAGGAGGGTCACCTTTCAATACTAATGTACCTCCTTAAGTGTATTAAATTTTTGAAGAAGACTATTTTTCGTAACCGATGGTTCAAGCGATAGTCACGAACGAATATAATATCATGATTTATAACTATGAGGACAATGAATAAACAAGTACGCTACAAGTAAAGAACCACGAAATTTTTACCTTAACAGTGAAATAACAATAACCACAACAATGTTAAGCTTGAATGAAACGTGTTCCGTACTCAGGGGCGGACCAACGTTAAGCGGAACGGGGTCCCCAGACCCCAATCTTTTTAAAAAAAATAGCAGAAACGGTATATAAAATTTTTTATGAACCCCATAAAATAATTTAGTTGGACCTTATAATAATGAGAGTGAGTCTAGTAGATTGGTAAAACTCCTTCCTTATACACAAAAAGTCTCAGCTTCGATACCTGTTTCTTCCGTTTTTTTGTATGTTTTTTTTTTTTTTTTTTTTTTTTTTTAATTCTTGGTATCTCTGCCAATGCGTCTAGGTGGTTTGGGTCTCCTCTCAGCTCGAGATGTTGGGGTTTATGCTTTTGTGGCGTCCAGAGCTCAGTCTTGGGAACTACAGGATCATATCCTTCGAAACAGTGGGGTTGTCGGGCTCGACGGGGACTATCTGCAGGCGCTCGAACACTTAAATGTCTCTCTCCCAGACTTTGATATCGGCGGTTTCTCTAACAAGGACACCGCCCCCTCAAAGCCACAACAAACTTTGGCGAATGCTCTGTTTAGCAAAATCGCTCAAAGCCTGGGAGAAATTTCTGATTTGTCATCTCGCCAGAAGGCGGTGTGGGAATGCCTGAAGGGTCCCCATGCTCAGGATTTTTTAACCGTTATCCCAATTGAGGGGCTGGGACAATGTATGTCAGCAATAGAATACAGAGCCATCCTTAAATACCGGCTGATGATCCCTATGTACCCAGAAGATGAAACCTGCCCGATATGTCGTAAAGCTTGTATGGATGAATACGGAGAGCACGCAGTGCATTGTAAAGAGCTCCCTGGGTTCAAATATCGACATGACTGGGTGCGAGATGTTTTGTGGGACATCCTGAGAAGAGCTGGAATTTCGGCTAAGAAAGAGGCTCCTGTGAATTTCCTTACCGACCCTATGGAAGGGAGAT
The DNA here is from genome assembly GCA_030545235.1 of Helianthus tuberosus. NCBI lineage: Eukaryota > Viridiplantae > Streptophyta > Magnoliopsida > Asterales > Asteraceae > Helianthus > Helianthus tuberosus. The sequence continues at coordinate 37,464 of JARYGA010044358.1, read as the reverse complement.
CGACTCTACGACCAGCGGATCTGCTCGTCTTTGGCTGGGCTAGGGGGAAACATGCTTGTGTGGACCTCACGGGGGTTTCCCCTCTGGCTGGTTTAAGGGAAAACGGGTTTGTAGCTGGACAAGCAGTAAGAAAGGCAGAATCGAAGAAAGTTGATAAGCATGCTAAAGGTTGTGTAGAGAACCAGCATGTTTTTGTCCCTTTTGCCTTTGACACATTTGGCTCCCTAGCGCCAGAAGCTATCCAATTCCTGACCAGGGTCCAACGGGTCATCCACAACAATTGCTCAACCTCAGGGGGACGGGGTTTTATCTTTGGTAGATTAGGGTTTGCAATTCAGAAAGGGGTGGCGGCGCAGCTTGTTGCCCGTCTACCTTCTATTTTGATGTAACTTGGCAAGTATTGAAAATTGAAATAAACGTTTCATGTTTAAAAAAAAAAAAAAAAAATTCTTGGTATTAAAATACCCTTTCAAAAGAAACCTTTCAAAAGAAACAGATCAGTGATATCACGCATTCACGCAGGACACAAGCGACTCTTTGTTTTCTCCATAGCACCATAATCAAGAAACCCTCAATTCTCAAAAGAAACAGATCACGTCCGGCCTCCCTTCTCCTCCGGCCTCCCTTCTCCTCCGCCTCCGGCCTTCTCCTCCGGCTATCCACCTCAACTGTAAGTTCAATTTTGGTATATCTAGTTGTTTAAGGTTTGCAAATTTTGCTATGAATCTTTGTATATATCTACGTAATCTTGTTTACTTCTGTAACTTGAATCTAGGGTTTAGGGTTTGCTATGAATTTTTTTTTTACTTTTGTTATAGTCTGTAACTTACAGAAGTTCATGTCTAAGAAGTTCTGTAACTTGAATTTTGTTATTTATATAGTTGCTCATCATCTTAAAACTTGAATTATAGGCCAAATTATGCAAGAATCATTAAAAAGAAAGTTTCATGTCTCATCTTCTCCAAGTAATACTTGTATGAGAATTGATTTGGAAGACCTTCCATGGGATCCGCCGAACGAAAAACCAATTTTGTCTTATGACGTTAACCAAAGAGATGAAATTAGACGGGCGTATTTGAATAAAGGTCCATGTCAACCGCAAGGTCATGTTTTTCCAAAACGAGATATTGGTGGTAGATTAAGACAATTTAATCCCGATTGGTTTAAGAAATTTGGATGTTGGTTAGAATATAGTGTAAAATCGGATGCCGTATTTTGCTTGGTTTGCTACTTGTTCAAAGAAAGTGGTCAAAAAGATGCATTTGTGACTGACGGATACCATGTTTGGAACAAAGGTCCATGTCAAACGTATTTTGTTCATGTCATGGAAACATCAGCACTGTCTCTGAAATCAGGTATTGATGATTTATTTTCTCGATATAATTTAAGTTTGGCAAGGGTTAGAGGTCAAGGATACGATGGTGCTAGCAATATGGCTGGTGAGTTTAATGGTTTGAAAGCCTTAATTTTGAAAGATAACTCTTCGGCATATTATATACATTGTTTTGCCCACCAACTTCAACTAGTTGTTGTGGCCCTTGCAAACAAACATGATGACATTTGGACATTTTTTGATAAGGTGTCAACTTTGACAAATGTGGTTTGTGCATCTTGCAAATGAATAGATATGATTCGAGAAAAGCAAAAGGAGAAAGTACAAGAAGCAATAGGTCGTGAAGAAGTTGAAACCGGGAGTGGTTTAAATCAAGAATTATCTATTGCAAGCGCCGGAGATACACGTTGGAGCTCTCATCATAAGACACTTGTGCGTTTGGTTCAGTTATATCCAACAATTATTGAAGTGCTTCAATATATTCGGAATTCCGGTTTCAATAATGTTCACCAAAGACAAGCAAATGGTATTTGGACATACATGAAGGCATATGATTTTGCATATTATTTACATTTGATGAAGCACATTTTGGGGATTACTAATTTGTTGTCTCAAGCTCTTCAAAGAAAGGACCAAGATATAGTGAAGGCAATTCAAATGGTTAATGCAACGAAGCAACAACTTCAAACATATAGACTTGAAGGATTTGATTCACTTTTGAAAGATGTGGCATCTTTTTGTAAAAAAATGAGATTGAAATTGTTGACATGGAAGATGAATACGTTAATCCAAAATATAAAAGAAAAAAGACTAACATCACCAATCGTCATTATTATGAGGTTGAAAATTTCAACACGGTGTTAGATATGCAATTACAAGAGCTTGACAACCGTTTTAGTGAGGTAACCATCGAATTACTTACATGTATTGGTAGTTTGAGTCCGGATGATAACTTTAGTGCATTTAATGTTCAAAAGATTTTAAGGTTGACCGAGTTTTATCCGTTTGATTTTAGTTACGAAGAAAGAGAATCTCTTATGGATGAGCTAGGCAACTACATTATTATTATGAGAAAAGATGGAATGTTTGTTAACGTGAATGGGATATCTAATCTTGCAAAGAGGATGGTGGAAACAAAGAAACATTTGAGGTATACGTTGGTATATCGTTTATTGAAGTTAGCATTAATTCTACCGGTTGCAACGGCAAGTGTTGAGAGGTGTTTTTCGTCAATGAAACATGTGAAGACGGATTTGCGTAATCGAATGGGTGATGATTTTATGAACGATTGTTGCATTTGTTATATCGAAAGAGACCTTCTTGCCAACGTTTCGATCGACGATGTAATGGATCGTTTCCAAAAGATGAAAACTCGTCGGGAACAACTCTAAAAGTTTGTAAGGCTTTTTTTTTCGTTTCAAAAGACATCGTATGTTTATTGTGTGTTTTCTAATGAATAATGATTATATAATTTTGTTATGGTATTGTATTTTATTATGTTCCTCATCCCGACCCGACCCAAACGACGACGACCCGAAAAATTTAACTTTTGTTTGTCAAAAATTTGAACACCGAAAAAAGTGGACCCCAATGAAAAAAAATCCTTGGTCCGCCACTGTCCGTGCTCAAGAATTCATAATATTATTGTACTCGAGAATTCAATTTTCCTTACACTCGGTTCAATTTGTGGTTCGCTTAGGCCACCCGTAATGGTTAATGCCCCCCTAAGAGGCACTTTCCATCAAATCAACATTAGAACGCCCCTTCAAAAAATGTATAATGGTTAACGCCCCTTAATTCCCTTTCAATTATTACTTCCATTTTTTTCATTGGCCGTTATACTAGAAACGGTCCTCCCTTGCATGCCTCTATAACGCCCACCAACGCGGACTTGGGGGTGTTATAAATCCCCTTCACGCTCATATAATACCCATTACGCATGGTCTTTTTATTTAGATTTTTGAGGCTTGAGCTTGTTATATTTACAAGATAGTTCATAAAATTCACTAAATTCAAGATAGGTTTTTGTTATTGTTATTACTTAACCTCCCAACTTTATTAAATACAATATCACATATTATTAATTAATAGACTAAGTTTATTAAATTTAACTAATTTCTTGTATAAAATTTGTCTCACCATACATATGAAATTACAATTTTATTTGCACTATATATATTAGAGGGAATCCATGCGATGTGGCGTAGTGATCTATTTTGCTATAATAAAATTTATATAAGGTTAAAAAACGAAAAAAAGTAAGATGAAGACAGTGGCGGCTTTGATGGTGTGCGGGGAGGGCCTCCGCACAAGGCCCGTGATTTCGAGGGGCACCTGATTTTTAAAGAAAAATCCGATCTATATACGTTACTTTTTTTAAATATTAAACACATATCAATTCCAATATAGGCTCATTGACAAATCATTTTTTATGGTTTAGAATTTAGCCCACTTGGCATTAGGTTTATTGAGCATAATACTATTTTGATTTTTTTTAAATAATAATAAAACATTACCGAATGACACATTTTTTCAAGCTCGAACAGAGTATATGAATTCTCAGAGACGTCACTGGATGAAGATATCGGTTATTAGGAGGTTAAACAACTAATACATTGAAGGGAAGGAGGTGATTGATCTTTACGTTAGAATGATGGAGAATTAAATTTCTAACTTTTTCTTTATCACCAATATATAATATCGTCTTAATATTTCGTGTATTAAATTTGTAGGTCCACTTGGAGGATCAAGAAACCTACTTCCATGTTGTTAGAACACACTTACGAGTGCGGAATCCACGTAAGAAGGACCCCGGGGCAAGTTTATACGGGCATGTAGCATTGTGGTTAGGGTAACAAGCACACCCGAAGAATGAAGGTGACAATAGGTGGGATGTTTGTGGTATTAGAGAGCGGTTGCGGTATAAAACCTATGGAGTTTAGTGGGAAGGATGTTATGAAGGTAAACAGAGGTATGTAAAGCTTCAACCCAAAAATTTGGTGGAAGTGACGAATCATGCGTTCAACATTGCCAATTTTTTGCGAGGTTTGTGGAGAAGAGAAACAAAATTCAAGAATCAAGTCCATTAGTTAAGGCAAAACTTTTAGATTTGGCATTGTGTTCACTGCATATATCAGATTGAAAAGTTTTGATGTTTTTATTGAATTCTGTGATAGTAAAAGGAGGTATGTAAAGCCTGGGGGTGGACCTACCTTGACGGGTGGGCGGACGGGCGCACCCTTTGAAAAAAATACAGTGTATTTTTTTGGCAAAAATCTCGACTGCACCCCTAAAAAATATGGTTGAAGCCTTCATCCGCACCAAAAAAAAAACCTGGGTCCACCACAGTGTGAAGCTTAACTGACCGAATCATTTCCATACACTCAAAAGTCTTCACTTGTGACAATAAGTTTTATAAGATGAAAATTAAGTTAAGGGTGTACTAACACATAAGACAGAAGGGCTTAAATCACTCGTATTGGAGTCCTGTACATTCATACTTTCTATATAATACATTTGGAAAAAAAAATATAAGAAACAACTAAATATCACTACATAAGATTCTCGATAATAGAAAATAACTTACAGAAAATAAAGTACACATCTGAATTTAAATTTTCATATTCAACCTTCTATATTTTAGTGAGAGTGTATAAAAAAGTTGTTTGTGATTAAGACATAGATAGAGATGAAGAGTAGATGTTTTTAGAAAGTAAATAAAGTTAAGAGAAAAATGTGTTTTTAATTAAATTATAGAGATACAAATGAGAGGCTTTAGTGTGCAATGTGTGATGGGAAAGTATCCCTCTCTAAAAGATTGGAAAGTGTCCCTCTCTGAAAGGTTTGTAGTAGACAAAGTTTAAGACTATTTAGTAGATATATGAGTTATAGTCACCATACTAAAACTAATACGCCCTACTAGGTCTAGAAAAATAAGACTAGAGTGGGCCAAAGCCCAAGAAAATAAGAGCACTCAAAATATAACAAATATTGTTTATTTCAATATCGTAAGTTTAAGATAAAACTTTTTTACTAAACGGGTTAGGTTAACAAATACTGTTTATTTCAATATCTTAAGTTTAAGATAAAACTTTTGACTAAATGGGCTATGAAGGGGTATGGTCCCAGATCTCGCGTCAGCATGACCGCGAATGACCATTACCCTCATCAAAAACCTCCAACAGCAATAAACTCACCTGTGTCCGCGTGGGCACACGCGAACACAGCGGTCCAATCTGTCCAGTGATGAGAAGACTTACCTTAAGGACGGAAACTAATGTAACGCATAGCGATGCGGCCCCGCACCGCATCCTATGAACATTTTCGTCACGACAAGGGATCTGGACAACAGTAACAGTCACTCAGCAGGCAATGCGGCATAACACCGCATCCCGCGTAAATCATGGATGGAACAACCAACGCGGGAACAACATCAATGACCGCAAGCAGTGATGCGGCTTGGCACCGCATCCTGCTTACAAGGCAAGTGGGTCTGACACCACAGTGCAAGTGGCACTGGGAACAGTCGCCTACCGGCCCACGTGTATACAACAGTCTGACACCACAGCAGGACGTGGCATCACCACAGTATCCGACAGGTCTGACACACCTGCAAATAGCTGTGCGATGTCAGGCTAGCTACTCAACTACCCTCCTCCACTCCTCGGCTATAAATACTGACCCCAAACCAGGTTTGAGGTATCACTTCTCAACTCTCTCAATACTACTACTATCACACTTTGCTTCCCAAGCAAACTACTGATTCTCACGCCGGAGAGTGGTAACAAGGAGCACCCCCCACCTCATCCTCCTTGTTGCGAGTCACGGTTTGTTTCCTTGTGCAGGAAACCCACCACCAGACGATCCAGCCGGCGATCCTCGGAATGAAGGGATTAACCCTCTTGACGAGACCAGTGAGTTAACCTACCTGGTTAACCATTGTTTCATCATTGGCGCCCACCGCTACTCTTAGCACTTTTTTCCGACCATCCCTTTCTCTCCAAAGATCATGTCTGATCGTCAAAACAACACTACCGGGGATAATCTAAACCCCGCAAACCAAGGGCCTACGGGAACCATTCCCCTAGCCCCAAATGCTGAACACATTGGCACATCAACGCAAGGGGGCGCATCCCTTACGTTTGGACACGACTTATCACAGTACGCTCCTGTGATACCTACAGGCATGAACCTTCATGCCTGGTACGACCAACAAGCAGCCATGCTGGCTGCAACATACAACAGAGCTTGCGCAGAAGCGCAAGTATCTGCGGGGCCTACCCCAGCACCGCACACCCCTGCGGGCCGTACTTTACAGTACGACGGCAGGGCCCCAACACATCCGGCCTCCAGAAGCAGGCACGAAGATCGCGGTTCCTCTTACTGCGACGTCCGCACACTTGATGAGGACGACTCCTCGTATGGCTCCCGCCACAGGAGCCATATACAGAGCTGCCTAGGCCCACATGGCGAAACTAGGCGACAGTCTACAGCCCACCACGGCCTAGGCATTCATAGCCGACTGGGACCCCAGTCCCACCGTGAAGGGCAAGGCCATACCGATCCGGACGATGGTACATACCGTGCGGAATCCCATGCGACGAGCAGCAGACCGGGAGGACGCAACTACGTTCCTCCCACTCACCCCCGCACTACGTACCTCCGCGCTGCAAAGCATCACCGCGGACAACCCTACAGGCCGAAATCTGCGGCCGAAAACTCCAAGTTCGTCCCAGAAATCGCCCACGCCGATGTCACCACCACAAAATTCCCATTAAACATTGGGAAATACAACGGTTCGACCGACCCAGATGATCACAACAACATCTTCGTCGGCGTCGGGTGCAACGGTAGGTGGGATGAACCCACCTGGTGCCATTTTTTCCCACAGACCCTAACAGGTCTGGCCAGGGCCTGGTTCGATTCTCTACCACCAGGGTCACTGACCTCATTCGAGGACTTACAAGAAAAGTTCCTCGCACACTTCAGCCAACAACGACGCCATGAACGTGATTCCATGGACGTCATGAACATCTGGCGCAGGGATAACGAATCGCTTGAAGCATTCGTTGTCCGTTACAATAAAGAATGCCTAGAGATAGGCGATGTTGCCGACCAAATGGCGCGTAACCATTTCATTGTTGCCGTTAAAGACGAGCAAATGGTTATGAATATCTCTGGCAAAGATGGTTTGCCTAAGAAGTGGGAAGATGTCATGGCTGCAGTCAAGACATACGCCCAGACTCAGCGATCTCTTAGACCGCACATGGCAAAGGCACAACCCTAAGCGGAAGGCCAGTCTTCCCGCCAAGAGCCCAAGCGCAACAATAAGCGCAACCAGGATACATGGAATCGTGGCAGCGATTCCAGACCATATGTCCCACGCGACAACCAGCCCGACGCAAGGGCTACAATCAACGCCCAGCGTGAAAACCGGGCGTCAAAAAAGGAATCTCGGGACCGCAGCTGGACCGAGATTAACCAGTCGCCAAGCGACGTCCTTCTCACGGACGCACAATTCCTGCGACCGGCCCAACCGATGAAGTCCAAAAAGAACCAGGATCTCACACTCTACTGCGAGTATCACAAGGACAATGGCCACACAACAAACAGCTGCATCAGTCTCCGACTGGAGATTGAGCGAGCCCTAAAAGAGGGGAAACTGCAACATCTGTTGACAGGCGCACAAAAAGCTACCAAGCGCATCACTCCCCACAACGAGGGCACCTCCACGGGTAAGAGGACCATGTACGTGGCCTCTACCCACATGATCAATGGAGGAAGAGGAAGGCCGCGCAAGGCGGCAAGAAGATCGGACAATGACTGGAAAGACGAGCAAGTCGTCTTTCCAAAAGTCCGAGGCGGCCCGCGCGATAGACGCGCCGTGGTTATCACAGGCCACCTGGCTCACTACTGCACCGAGCGATTGTTCATCGACCCGAGCAGTACATCCGATATTATATACGAGCAATGCTTCAACCAGTTCGATCAAGAAGACAAAGATCGACTGCAGCCAGCGGACTACCCGTTGGCCGGGTTTGCAGGGGAAACCGTATTCCCCCTGGGCCAGATTACCTTTCCTGTGCGCCTCACCAACGGGAGGCACACAAGAACGGAGGAGGTAAACTTCATGGTTTTACCGCACACCTCCAAGTACGACGTACTTCTCGGGAGAGAATCCCAGGGAGACTTCAACATGATCACATCCGTCCCTCACTCTGCCATTGGTTTCCCAACCGAGACGGGGGTCGCGGTAATATACGCCCGAAGAGAAGTTATGTCTACGGACGACCTGCGTCCAGCCAAGGTAGCAAGGCCCACTCCCAACACGCAACCAGAAAAATGGGTGCTTAACGCAAGACACCCAGAGCAAACGGTCACGTTGGGCCATGCCTTGACACCTACCATCAGAGCGCGTCTGAAGCAACTCCTCTTCAGGAACCAAGATATTTTTGCATGGACACCCGCAGACATAACAGGGGTTCCACACGAAATCGCGCAACATTTCTTGAATACCATGCCAGGTATCAAGCCGGTGATCCAAGACCAACGCCACCTTGGATCAGCAAAAAACGCGGCGATGGAAGAGCAGGTATAGGAACTGCTCTCCGCAGGCATCCTGCGGGAAGTCAAATACCAGACTTGGCTGTCCAACCCAGTCATGGTAGAAAAACCAAGCGGGGGCTGGCGCATGTGTGTCGATTACAAAGACCTCAATAAGGCCTGCCCCAAGGATTGTTACGCACTTCCGAAGATCGACGAGAAGGTCGATAACCTCGCACCATTTCGATGGAAGTGCTTCCTCGATTGTTACAAAGGCTACCACCAGGTACAGATGGCAATCGAAGATGAAGACAAAACGGAATTCCGCACTCCTACCGGGAACTACTGCTACACCAAAATGCCGTTCGGGTTGCGCAACGCGGGCGTAACCTATCAAAAGTTGATGAACGACACTTTTCGCGGTCAAATCAGCAAAAGTGTCGAAATCTATATGGACGACCTGGTCGTCATGAGCATGGAGGAAGACAACATGCTCAACGATATCGAAAGAACATTCCAAACTCTGCGAAGCGTCAACATGAAGCTTAATCCAGGGAAATGCTCGTTTGGAATGGAAGAAGGCAAATTCCTCGGATTCATCGTAACCAAAGATGGATTCAAGGTAAACCCGGAAAAAGTTCAGGCGATCGAACGCATGCCATCGCCCGCTACGATGAAAGAAATGCAACGACTAGCCAGCAGGCTAGCCGCACTCAACAGATTCTTAGCCAACCACGCAGCTAAGTCATACCCTTTCATCAAGACCCTGCGGAGCTGCCTAAAAAAGGAACAATTCCAATGGACCGCAGAGGCCGAAAAAGCTTTCCGGGAGATGAAAGAGTGTTTAATCCAGCTCCCAACTTTAACCGCACCACGAAAAGATGAGCCACTTATTCTATACCTGTCTGCCGCGGACAACGCGGTAGGCGCGGTACTCATAGTGGAGCGGGAAGGAGTCCAAACACCCATCTACTACATCAGCAAAATGCTCAACGACCCAGAGACAAGGTACTCCATCATGGAGAAATTGGTACTGGCACTAGTACACGCATCGAGACGTTTACAACGTTACTTCGCAAACCACGTCATCACAGTGTTAACTAACTACAGGATCGGCCCGATCCTATCCAAACCCGACATCTCTGGGAGGTTAGCAAAATGGGCAATTGAGCTGGGCGCACTTTCACTGAACTATAAGCCACGCCCCGCAATCAAAGGCCAGGTCTTGGCTGATTTCGTTGCTGAAGTACCAGCAAACCACATTCAAGAATGCGAAGAAGAACAAAACCCTACATCACCACCATCCTCCGCAGAAACCTGGGCACTATATACCGATGGTGCATCCAACGAAGATGGTGCTGGCGCAGGTCTACGACTTGTCAGCCCCGATGGCCAAGAGCTAACCTACGCAATCCGCCTCGATTTCAAAAGCACAAATAACGAAGCGGAGTATGAGGCTCTACTGGCAGGGCTGCGTTTGGCAGTCAAACTCGACGTCAAACATTTGGAAGCACATGTCGACTCACTACTGGTTGCAGGGCAGATACGCGGTGACTATGCCGCAAAAGGGGATATCATGATCCTCTACCTCGAACAAGCCTTGCAACTGAAATCAAGGTTCACCTCCTTCAATATTCGCCATATCAACAGGAGTGATAACAAACCTGCGGATGCACTATCAAAACTTGCATCCACCAGCTTCCAACACCTGGCAAAAGAGGTACGCATCGAGATTCTGCAAAATCCTTCAGTACCCCTGCGCCAGGTCAATGTCATCTAGTACGGTACAACATCCTGGATGACACCGATAATTGCATACTTACAATCAGGTGTTACTCCCGAAGGCAAGGCAGAAGCACGCAAGCTACAATACAAAGCGTGTCATTACCAAATGGGAGACGGTATCTTATACCGTAAATCATACCTGGGGCCACTCCTACGATGCGTCAACCCCCAAGATGCCATATACCTTATCAAAGAAATTCATGAGGGAATATGTGGCATACACGCAGGCCCACGCATGGTCGTGGTCAAAATCATGAACGCCGGGTACTATTGGCCCGGCATGCACCTGGACGCAGTCAAAGTCTTACGCAAGTGTTTCAATTGTCAGCGACATGCTCCCAAGACCTTGCGTCCCAAGAACAACCTGATCCCCGTCACCACCGCATGGCCATTCCAAAAATGGGCAATCGATGTGGTGGGACCATTTCCAGACGCACCCGGTGCAGTGAAATTTATCATAGTGGCTGTTGATTACTTTACAAAATGGGTAGAGGCAAAGCCACTTGCATCAACCACCGCTATGATAACAAGGAAATTCGTGTGGGAACATATCATCTGCCGTTTCGGTCTACCAATGTGCATCGTCACCGATAACGGTACCAACTTCGCCGCCGATGACTTTCAAAAATGGCTAAAAGAGCTAAACATTGAACACATATTCTCCTCAGTGGCGCATCCGCAAGGGAACGGCCAAGTCGAGGGTATCAATAAAAGCTTAGTGGAAGGCATCAAAGCACGGTTGGGAACAGCCAGACGCGGATGGGTTGATGAACTCCCAAGTATTTTATGGGCTCACAGGACAAGCCCAAAAACAAGCAACGGTGAGACACCCTTCAGCCTGGTCTATGGCACTGAAGCGATGATCCCCGCGGAAGTAGGCCTCCCCTCACCTAGAATGTTGGCTATCAACAAGATAGACAACAATGAGGAACGCAGGGTTGACTTGGACCTCTTGGAAGAAAGGCGCGAAAACGCTGCCATCAACGAGGCCAAATACAAAACAAAACTTGAAAAGTACTACAATGCACGCGTTCGCATTTGTACTTTCAACCCAGGAGACTACGTCCTTCGTGACAATGAAGCATCTAACGCGGAACGCCCAGGGAAACTTGCCCCCAAGTGGGAAGGACCCTACCTCATCCAAGAGGTCCTGGGCAAAGGCGCGTATAAACTTCAAACATTAGAAGGCGAAACTATCGCACGCACATGGAATGCACAACAGCTTCGACGCTGTTATATGTAAGCCATGTTTTTTACATTCACCATGTAACCTATCAGGCCACGGGCCATTTGCAAATAAATAAATAGACGATTCAATGCAATATTGTTTATTTATTTCTATTACAAATGCGTGTTCCACTCTGAGGTAATAAACAAAAACAGATTAGCAAAATCTTCATTCGTGATACCCACACAGAGTGGTAACCACACGCAACTATTATAATAGGCCAGCAATGGCAACACTGTTTGTCCGACCAGAGACAATTGTTCATACTTGCATATCATCTAGATATGCAAAAGGCAATTACAGATTTAGTGTCACTCACAGTAACATTACTCTTACAAATTCAAACATGCAAGTAGTAAAAACACTTGTACAAATTGAACAGAACAATTCTTTATATTCAAAAAATTCCTACACCTGCGCGGTGCACAGGGAATTTACATAAAGTTTTTTAACATTTACATGAGGAAACAAAAAAGGCACGCAGGCCAACCTAATCTTTCTTTGTGCCGCTGGAACCCTCACCATCCTTGCCCACCACAGTAGGTTTTTCCTCATCTTCTTCATCAGCGTATAACACTCGCAAGCGGTCCACATAGTCCTCCGCTTCTAGACACTTTTCAAGATCCTCAAGACAGGAAAGGGTTGTGTCGTTATACGCCGCAACCGCAGCATCAAGAAGCGCTTCAGTATCCACACCGTGGAACCCGGATCGCTCATCAGTATATCCGCCCTGGGCTACAACATTCATATGGCCAATACAGCGATTATAGCCAGCTTTAAAACCAGCATCCCGGGCACGCTCCTTAATCTCATTAACACCTGATACATTCTCAGGTGCGTCAAGGATGGCAGTAACAATCTGCGGAACAAGAATAGAAAGGTTATCAAAGGCAAACCTATAACAAAAATAACAAAGGCAACGGATACTTACATGCCCGATCCCGCGCATACGCATCCATTCACGGTCAGCCTTGAGCAACTCAAGTGACGAAGCAAGGCTATCCCTAGCCTCCTCAGCCTCTCTTGCTCGCGCTTCGGCTTCAGCAGCAGGGGCAGAGACTTCTTCAATAGCGGCCCCCCCGGGTTCGCACTTCATCCTTTTTTCAAGAAGAACACAAGTATACAAATTTGGTCAAACATACTTGTGAGACATACACAAATTCAAAGGCAAAAAAGACTTATACCTGAAGGCCCAAGATAGTTTTCGATAAGTTGGTACGATCAACATTTGCCCCTTCAAGAGCCTTTGCAGCGCGGGCCCCCGCCTCCTTCGCCTCTTCAAGAGCCTTTGCGGCGCGGGCCCCCACTTCCTTGGCCTCTTCAAGAGCCTTTGCAAGGCGAGCTTCGGCCTCTTTGGCCTCTTGGGCAGCCGCAACAGCTGCTGCCTTCTCTCTAACCAGCGCAGCATTTGCTGCCTTAGCATTGACAAGCTCCTGGCGAACACGAAAGAGAGTTTCATTCTGTTTGGCCCAAGAGTCTTTCCAAGCCTTGCGCTCATTAGAAAGTGTCTCGCGCTCATTAGAAAGAGATTCTTTCCAACTCTTGCGCTCAGTGGAAAGCAGTTTTGCAAGGGTACGAACCTGTTTAAGCTCAGCAGTTGCAGCCCACTCTTCAGTCTGCTTACGCTTTTCAAACGCAACCCTATCCCTTTCAAGCTGCTCGGCACCCTCACGTGCAGCCTTCACCAACTCCTCAGCCTCGGCACGCAAGCGCACATTCTCCTCCTCCCTGCGCCCCAACACCTTAAAGTTTTCCATAATGGCATTGGCCATTACGAAACTCCCAACAAGCATGTAGGAGAGTTGGTTAATCTGGGCTTCAGTTGGTAACGCACGGGCCCGGTTGACTTCAAATGGGGTGCCTAGACCACCCAAAATCTCCCTACACGCGGAGGGGTCAGCAGAAATATCATCCCCTTGCATCACAGACCATGGAGGGCGGTGATAGGTCATGGCCTGGTCTTCAGTATAAGTGCGGTAATAAAACTTCAATTCAGTCTCTTCAGGCTGAATAGGAGTCTCTTTAAAACCCGCATCCCCTGAAGCAGAACCAGAAGCCTTCTCAGCAGCGGGGGATTTCTTGCTTTCAGTATAAGCAAATTTCAGGTTCAGGTCATCAGCATCCTCTGGGGTAATGACATTGTCATGAGAATCCACCGTGTCATGGATCTGGGCCGCAGGCCCCTTCCCAGTATCCTCCTCCCGCATAGAGGGCTTAGGCGTAACAACCTTATGAACCCCCACATCCACAGCAGTGTCATGCGGGGGAGGAGGAGGAGCATCAAAGATGGAGAACCCTTCATCTTGGGGTTCTGCAATCAAAGCAGAAATACGTTAAACTACAAGTACAAACACAAAATACTTGTCCAAGTTACGCATTACGTACCAGGAACAACCACAGGTTTCTTTTGTCCCACAAAAGCCCCGCGTCTGGTCTGAATCTTCGGCTTCTTTTTCTCACCAGCATCAATAGCTTTCCCTGCTTTCCTCTTCTTCTCATCAGCAGCCTTAGAACCCGCAGTAGTTCCACCTGTGGCCGCACCAGCACCTGGAACACCCAAGCCCTCAAGAGTGTCAGATACTACCACGTAATCGGTATATCTGCAGAAATGAGATCGAGAGATACCTACTGCATGCGGAACCAAAGGCGGAACAACAGGAGCTTCAGTTTTCTTCTTGCCGCGACCCCGCACAGGTTTATCTACTTGTTTCTTCTCTGCATGCTTTTTGGGAGCACCCTTTGACTCAAACTTACCAAGGGCCCCAAGAGTACCTGCATGTAGAATATCAGCAACATGAAACTTATAAGGCAAGAAAAGAAGGGTATGAATTATACCTTTGCCCTGCGGCAGGGGTGCATTCATTGCCTCGCGTGTAGGAACGCGGAAGTTATGGAGAATGGTCAAATTAAAACCTGCACCTTCAGCAGTCTTGACAATATCAACCTTGCCAGTAAAGGTTGGATCAAATATCTTCCACAGCTCAACAACAACTTCTGATAATACACGTTCAAATTAATAACAAACAAGGGAATAATGAAACTGCACAAGAGTAAGAACACTTACCACCAGTTTTTTCCCGCACAACGGGCCTTGCATGCTTATCGGCCCTAGTCAATAACATCCGCAGCATCCACAATTCAGTGTTTTTCAACAGCCTATGCTCAATAGTCCTCAACCGTGGGAACCACTCCGCATTCTCCGCATTAGGAATGGTAATATCCTCCGCAGGGATAGGCTCATTAACATTCCGCAAATTCATGTTGAGAACAACCGCGACAGCTTTAACATAGAAGAACTTGCTCTTCCACTTTGTAATACCCTTGGGAGGGGTCATCAACTTGGTACTTCCGTATCGTTCTCGGAAAGAGAAGAACCCAGTGTTCACCGTCAACTGATAAAACCCCCGGAAATTATCAACGGTAACCGGCAAACCAAGGGCACGAAAAGTTGATTCAAAGTGTCTAATACGAATAAACCCAAAAGGACTCATCTGGGAGATATGGACCTTGTAATACTCCAACAACTCAGCAACAAAAACGGTCAATGGTAAACGAAGGTTACCATCGATGAAAGAATCGGCCCACATGGTCACGTGACCGGCTGGAGCACAAGCACCGGTGTCACCGTCTTGGGGATAAACAGCCCCAAACTCGGAGGGCATCTGTGTACTGATCATCAGTTGGTCGAACGACGCTTTCGACCACCTCAAGGGTGGCAAGCCACCACCAGGGGCACTACCACCATCATCTTCTTCTTCCCCGGCCACCGGAGAAGAGGTTTCAGGGTTTTCACCCTCCACATTGTGTGGGTTAGATGGTTCAGCCATCAAGAAATAAAGATAAAGAAGGAAGAAGTATGGGTTTGCAAGAAACCTCAGAGAAGAAACGGAAATACAGACAGATTGATCGGAGAAGACAAAGATAACACTCTTTTTCACCGGAGATATTTTTGAAATTTGAACAAAGTGAGGAGAAACCAAACGGTTTCCCCTTATATACTCATCGCAATTAATGCGATGGAGTAATCGACTTACAAAGTTCAAAAAGGGCCACTTACGTTTCGCCACGTGCTCAGCGACTTTTCAGCTGACGGTTATCACGCGCGCGTGGCCGCCCACGCGCCTGACAGAAAAAACCTTTACACTACTTGCTACAGTGCAGTTATGACCTCGGTCAGTGCAAACGTCCTTTCAGACCATCACATGTCATGATCCTACCAACTTTCAACAACCCACACGTGCCATCAGCCACGTAGACAACACAAAAGAGACAAACATTATCCAAACTTAAGCGGCATGCGGTTTCTCTGGTTTACCGCACCATAACCCATACCGCATGTCGTTTTTTACATACCCCTCAAAAAGGCAAAAATATATATCTTTAAATTATATAAGGGGGTATAAACAATAACCGCACATACCCACGAGCACGTGGAATATGCGGAGATGACACTCATCAACCCGCACAGGTGCGTCAGATACTCAGAACCAGCATGGTTCTTTGGACTGCGAAAACCGCTTCTCAGGATGCGGTAAACCGCACTCCATGTAAGCTTCTTCAAGCTTCAAAACCCTCATTTCCGGTTCACAACCACGGAGGGAACGCAAACAGCTTCTCCTTAAGGAAACGGACAAGTGTGCTGAGCAACCGCACATCAGCACCCCTGTCTCCTGAACCTTCAAGAGCTACGTCCAGGCTACAAGACTTCTAGAAGCGAGTTCTTTGCTGCAAACCGCAACAACTCGTGAGTAGTTACTACAAACCGCAACTATGCGAACGGTAGCTACGGAAGAGCCACAACTAAAGCACCATGCGGAGGAGCAAAGCTACTTCAAGGAAAACTGCTTTTCAACTAAGCATTAAGGAAAGTGGCTACAAAACGAATGCGGAAGAGTTTCAACCAACTTCCCAAGTATCCAAGGTGATCTCCTCTGGCAACACCACTTAAAGAAAAGCTACTTTCCACCAAAGCGTGAAGGAAAGTAGCTCCAGAACAGTGGTAACAAGTCTGCTTATGACTAGTTACCCACCTATAGACCGCATAGAATAAACAATGGTGGGCACAACCCTGCCTATGACCATGTTTATCTGCCCATAGTTCAGATTCACATTGTTCGACCAAACACGGCCAACAATGGCGCAACTACCCCACGTTCCTCAAACAAACATGGCCAACAAGGTACGGCAACGAGGTAATCGCAAAGGACGTGCGGTTACTAGAGAGCTAAGCCTCAGAGGACGTGCGGTTACTTGAGAGATAAACCGCAGAGGACGTGCGGTTACTAGAAAGCTTAACTGGAAAACACGAATACCCCACAAAACAGGGATCATCATTGCATGTCCAGTTGCTGAACATAGAGCTTGAGCAAAGTACTTACAACTTTGCACTAGCTGACGCAGAGGTTACAACTAGACTGACGAAGACGTACATCTTCAGTCACGATCTCAGAGGTTGGTTCGAACCCTGCGTTCAGTCACCGTCTCAAAGGTTGGTTCGAAACACCAACAGGTGGCTGATGACATCAAGAAAAGGTAGACTAAGAGTCAAGTCCTTGGCTGAGAATTCCGCATCAGACGGAACTTGCTCACCAGACACCCTTCTTAAAGGAAGGAACAATCCACTCGAAAGGCCTACTACGTACTGAAAGAAGGAGCCATCTGCATGGCCCATATTTAACCTTCTAGACAACATAGTCCAGTATCCCTCCCACATGCAACTTGCATACGGAAGGAACACTAGACTGGGGGGACTTGAAGGGGTGTGGTCCCAGATCTCGCGTCAGCATGACCGCGAATGACCATTACCCTCATCAAAAACCTCCAACGGCAATAAACTCACCTGTGTCCGCGTGGGCACACGCGAACACAGCGGTCCAATCTGTCCAGTGATGAGAAGACTTACCTTAAGGACGGAAACTAATGTAACGCATAGCGATGCGGCCCCGCACCGCATCCTATGAACATTTTCGTCACGACAAGGGATCTAGACAACAGTAACAGTCACTCAGCAGGCAATGCGGCATAACACCGCATCCCGCGTAAATCATGGATGGAACAACCAACGCGGGAACAACATCAATGACCGCAAGCAGCGATGTGGCTTGGCACCGCATCCTGCTTACAAGGCAAGTGGGTCTGACACCACAGTGCAAGTGGCACTGGGAACAGTCGCCTACCGGCCCACGTGTATACAACAGTCTGACACCACAGCAGGACGTGGCATCACCACAGTATCCGACAGGTCTGACACACCTGCAAATAGCTGTGCGATGTCAGGCTAGCTACTCAACTACCCTCCTCCACTCCTCGGCTATAAATACTGACCCCAAACCAGGTTTGAGGTATCACTTCTCAACTCTCTCAATACTACTACTATCACACTTTGCTTCCCAAGCAAACTACTGATTCTCACGCCGGAGAGTGGTAACAAGGAGCACCCCCACCTCATCCTCCTTGTTGCGAGTCACGGTTTGTTTCCTTGTGCAGGAAACACACCACCAGACGATCCAGCCGGCGATCCTCGGAAAGAAGGGATTAACCCTCTTGACGAGACCAGTGAGTTAACCTACCTGGTTAACCATTGTTTCATCAGGCTAGGTTATAAAATGTTCTGGGTTGATTTTTTTTCTTTTAAATACTGATCAATGTTTTAAAAACCTTTTATAAAATCACACAGGGTTAGACTCAAAAATAGTTTAACCGGTTAAATCGGGTGAGTGGCATGAGATGTCACTAAGAGAGTTTGTCGTGCACTGCGGCCTTAACACGGTAGAAGAGACAGACACCCCCTCTACACCGAGGGTGTCCATATGGCCCCCCGTTCGACACTTGTCAGGTTCTGGCAGGTGACCGGTCCGGGTCGCTTTGGGCGCTCGAAGTCGAGGGTTTTACGTATCAGAGACCCCTATACCGTTACCTGCACAGGCTTATTGCCACATCTATTGCACCACGCGAGCAGAGTCGTGAGTGGTGCAATCAGGGGGATTTGATTTATCTATATTGTCTTGTATGGGGGGAGACATGCACCCTCCATCCCTGCCTAGCCTAGTGGTTTACGGTGGTGTACCACCGACAGGACGGATCTCTGTTGTACGGGGCAGGGGGGATCACGTGTATTGCCCACTCTTGGGCCTTGTTCCCCAGCAGGACCCATAGTTCACCGAGAGGGGCACGGTGGAGCTGACCAGGTTGACACGGCAGACCATGATCAACATGCACATGACGCCGATGGTGACCACGCTCACCCACCACATCCGCCAGCGCCACCGCCACCGCCAGGGGGTGCCTCAGTACCCCCAACACGTTTTGTACGAATAGCTCCATCCAGCAGTGTCGCTTGCGTTACAGTAGATGGAGGACCGGCTTCAGGCGCGGATAGAAGCCCATCGTTGCCGTACTGAGGCCCTTCTCATGCGGGCGATCCAAGGCGATATACAGGCGGCTATATACCGTGGTCAGACCCCATTGCTGATACCGCCATTGTCGCCTCGCCCTGGACATGATGCGGGGCCCTCATGTCACACTCTGATATTTACCACAAATCCCGGTGGGCCCAGGTGAGGAGTATCGTGACATAAGATTGGTATTGTCATAGTCAAATAATCACAGATGGCCAAGCGGAAGTCTTGGAGTTAAAATATTATTACAAACCAAATGTCCAAAAAGTTGAAATAATATACAGACGACTCGTAATAATAAAGATCCACATGCGGATTATAAAATGTACAAAAGAGATATCAACAAACTACTAGGCTTTATGCAAAGGTGTTGCAAATTCCTCTTCTAGCATTACCGAGCAACTTCCAGCCTATTTACGTACTTGCACATGTCACTTAGTCTTTTGAAAATACGTCAGTTTTCACTGGTAAATACAATCAATCAACATATTTTGAAAATATTTCAAAATTGATTTAAGTGCACAAGGCACATGATTTTATAAAATAACTTGGGCCCAGTACTAAACATCGAGACATGATTAACCGACACACCACTTAAACCCACAAAGGAGTTATCCCCAACTTGTGGGTAAGAAAACAATTTTAATATAGCATTAAGCATCTGTCGGGTGTATGCCTACACCCCGTGCTTGGTCGTGGCCATTAGTAACGTAAATGAGCCGAGGATATCCAGGACACGGTCGCGTTAACCCCCAACGTTTAAGTTATCAGACAAAACAGATTAAAACGGGTTATGGAGATTTTGTAGCCACAATCCGGCATATGATCCCATACCCGACCAAGCGGTAATAAGTTACCGTATCTCAAGCTCGTATTGGGAAAATAGGTTAAGAGTATTTACTAGAGCTAATACTTGTCTTAATATGCAAGATTTATAAATAACTCAGTCGTTAATCAATTGACAAAGAGTAGGTAGCAATTTACTGAAAGGTTCTAGTCTGGAATGATGGTAAAAATAACCAATTAAAATGCTAACGGGTCCTATTTAAGTCGTAGACTTGGACCGGTTAACTTAAAATATCAAAAACGGTACGATACGCTTGATTAAGCGATGACCGGAATAGAATGTAGTTTAAACCCAACAAGTACTAAGACTTGTCTAATATGGGTAAACAAATAACATTATGGAATTTGAAGTAAAAATGATAAGGTTTGACCCGTTTCGGTAAACTTATGCAAACTAGTCACATAAGCCTAACCGTACGCGTATAAGCTATAACAGGAACAAGTTCTATATGCCAATATACTTTAAATAAGTTGCAATATCAGTAAGATATCAACTTATATGCCCATGAAGGATTTAAAATCAAACTATGCCTCATAAGGGCAATTTTGTTTAATAGGTGACTTTAAAGGGTTTTAAACCATTGCATGCAAGTTAAAGAGAATGGCTTTAAAGCCCCCTATGTGACGTGACCCTGATGTGGCGTGATGAAGCCCCTAGAGGCTTTATACCACGCCCTCCAGCCTTACCAACACGGGTATTCATTTTTATATAAAACACGTGTTGTTTGCTATGCCGAATGCTGGAAATTGGGTACCTGTTAAGACACTATTAGACCCGTTTGACTGAAAAATACACCCTTTGACTTTTTTAATTTTTAAAATAATTAAAAGAGTAAATTACGTTTTTGGCCCCTGTGGTTATGTCAGTTTTACTATATTAGCTCAAAATAAGAATTTTTAACGTATCTACCCCCATGGTCCTTATATCTAACCATTTTGGCCCCTAATTCTAACCAAACCCCAACTCTGGTTAATTTCTTGGTCACATAAGTTGCACATGATGGGTAAAATTGTAATTTCCCCTCCCCCTTTTATGACTTTATAAATAAAACCCAAATCTTGAACAAATCATCATCATCTGCACATTAGATCTTCAAACCACTTTAGATCTTCAAACCACTTTCAAACCACTTTAGATCTTCAAACCACTTTCAAACCCAGAACTTCAAACCACTTTCAAACCCAGATCTTCAAACCCAGATCTTCAAACCCAGAACTTCAAATCCAGATCTTCAAACCACTTTCAAACCCAGGCACATGATGGGTATAATTGTAATTTCTCATCCCCTTTTACTCTATATCAAATCTTACATGTTGTACATCCTCTTCGATTAACACATATCAAATCTGACATGATTTCCACAGGTTAAAATTGATTGGATCGTGAAAAGTTGAATTATGAAAACAAATGCACCAAACTATTCAATCAACAAGAAAATTGTTAGATCTTATATGCTATGAACATGTTCATCAAAACTATTAAACTGATTTAATCCATCCATAATACGACAAACCAAATTACAACAATATTACTACACAAAAGACTAATCGGCACTACTAATGACCGTTACTTACTCATCATCTTCTTAAACTCTTCAAAATTCACGCAACCATCACCATCAACATCAACCGTTTCAATCATCTTACAACAACCTCTTCAACTGTCAACGTGGCGCTCCGCTGCATCCTCGCCGCTGAAACTCCGTGAACTCGTTGAGATTAATGACGCCGTTACCGTCAGTATCAATCTCCGTCATCACAACTTTTAGTTCTTCCTCTGGAGTCTCGGATCCAAGTGCTCCGAGAATGAGAAAGGTAAAGGGGGATTGGGGTTTTGAAGGGTGAGTGAATGAGAAAGAAACCTAAAGGATCGATGGTGATTGTAATTATAGACCAAGGGTGAAGAAGAGAAAAAGGGGTGTGTATCAATGGTAGTAAGTTGCGTAATTTAGGGTTCTTCATCTGGATTTGCAGTGCAAAAAGTGGAGGATGAGTACTGGAGAAGATGATGGGAATTTTAGGGTTTTGTGATGTAAATGAGTTGCACATCTGGTTAGGATGAGTACTGGAGAAGATGAGGGGAAATTTTAGGGTTTTGTTGATATATGATAGGATGAGTACTGGAGAAGATGAGGGGAAATTACTATATTACCCATCATGTGCAACTCATGTGACCAAGAAATTAACCAGCGTTGGGGTTCGGTTAGAATTAAGGGCCAAAATGGTTAGATATAAGGACCATGGGGGCAGATACGTTAAAAATTACTATTTTGGGCTAATATAGTAAAACTGACATAACCACAGGGGCCAAAAACGTAATTTACTCTAATTAAAATTACAATGTTAGGATCTATTATTTATTCATCTTTGTACATAAAACATAAAACTGTTTTATAAACATGAGGTAGAATGTAGTTAAACGAGTCGTAATCATGATTGAAACTTATGTTGTGCGCGCCATCAGAAACCTGTTAAGACACGATTTGCCAGCCTTAGATATAATTAGATGTCGGCAACGTTATTTAGTTTCCACTTAAACCGTATTCTTAATTAATATTTTGAAATATCAAAGGAGATAGTCAAACTAGCTATTAAACATGTCTCCATCAAAGGAAATGGTCAAACTACCTATTAAACATGTCTCGTCGTAAAACGTGGATTTTCTAAAGTAAACATCCAGGAAATTTCCTTCACAAAGCGTGAAGTATTTTTTTTCAATTATTTCTATTGAAATTAATTCGTTTAAAAAACAAAATTAATATTTTTTTTTAAAGGGTGACTTTCTATGTACAAGACCTTATCGGTCACCGGGTTCATGTCAAAGACAATCCCCCGTCAGACCGTTGCGGACGCGATGTTCTATCGGGCCCCGGCCGCGAACGGGAACTGACCTTCGCCCGGAAACCATACTGCCCCCACACGGGTAAAGCCGCTGGGGTAACAGCTGGGTGAAAACCGGGTTGCTCTCCGGATCGAACCATGCCTCGGTAGGAGCGATCCATCATAGGGACGTCCCCCAAATGCAGTGGGTGGGGATCGAACCTGGGTCTCCAAGAAAACCCAAAGCTCTTTCCACCACTCCATCACAAGTGTATTATAAGCTTTAAACTTGTCAATAAAAAACCAATAGGCTGTATAAAAAATATTACATATATAGTTGAATCAAAGAAATGTAAAATCCCTTTTTCATATAACTTATTTAATGAAGTTCTTACAATTTCATTATAAGTTTAGGGGTGTGGTTCAGATAAATCCTCAGGTCCAGTTTACATTTGGGCTGGTTAAGAAGTTTGGGAGGTTATGAACGACTGATATTTGGATCTGAATTTGGGACGTCGACGAAGATTTCTATAGGTGTAATGCCGACCTCTTTTATTACTCTCATTCCAAAAATTGCATGCCTATTATCCATTACATATTCTATCGTTCGATTAGTCTGACATATTTACAGTACAAAGTTATTGCTAAACTGTTGGTGAATAGATTCGCGAAAGTGGTCGATCAGTTGGTTAGCTTGGTTCACCTAGCTTTTATTAAAGGTAGACTGATTATTGACGGGTTTTTGATCATGAATCAAAAGGTGGATTGGCACAAGAAGAAACAAAAAAAAAGTTATACTTTTTAGGTTTCATTTTGAGAAGGCCTATGGTTCGTTGAGTTGGGTTTATCTAATCAAAGTCATGGAAGCGATGGGATTCAATAATAGATGGATTCATTGAATTACGACTTGTCATGAGTCAGCTAAATCGTCTATGTTTATTACCAACGGAGGAATCCAATTTGTAGAAGGGTTTGAGACAATGAGATCCTTATCTTGTCAACTTGTTACAACGGAGGAATTCAATTTGGTTGAATAGTCTCAAGATAATATTCATAACCTGATTTGTATGTTAACTTGTTTTTATCTTGCTTCAGGTCTTAGATTTAATTCACACAAATCAAATGGGTTGGAGTGGAAGAGAGTGAAGTATTTGATCGTCGACAAATCCATCAAAGGCTTTCCAAATGGCGAGCTAATTTACCGTTAGTAAGAGGTTTATAAAGACGATGAAACACTTCCCCGAGGTGAATCCATACGTGAATCCCCTTTCGAGGCTATCCAAGAGTCACGAATTGCCACACAATAAGCATTTGTAGCAATTTCGTCACAAAATTTGTAACCTTTTCGACAAAATTCCGACAAAAATTATAAAATTTTATATTATTTGTAACTACAACAAAATAAATAATTTAAAAATTATAAAATATTAAATTTGTCGGAAATTTGTTGCAAATTGACTACAGTTGCTACATATTTCCTACAAAAAAAGTTATTTTATTTGTTATTTATCAATTTTATAAAAATAGATAATTTTAAAAAATAAAATGATAAGTTAGTCGGAAATTTGTAACAAATTGAGAGCAGTTGCTACAAATTTCATACAAAAAGGCTATTATTCATCAAATTAAGAAGAAAACATAATTTTAAAAAATAAAATATTAAATTTGTCGAAAATTTATAGCAAAATGACACCTGTTGCTACATATTTCCTATAAAAAAGTTATTTTATTTGTTTTCTATCAATTTTAGAAAAAAACAGATAATTTTAAAAAATAAAATGATAAATTAGTCGGAAATTTGTAGGAAATTGACAGCAATTCCTACAAAAAGGCTATTATTCATCAAATTAAGAAGAAAACATAATTTTGAAAAATAAAATGTTAAATTTGTCAAAAATTTGTAGCAAATTAACACCGGTTTCTACAAATTTCCTACAAAAAGGGCTATTATTCATCAAATTAAGAAAAAAAAACATAATTTAAAAAAATTAAATGTTAAATCTGTGGGAAATTTGTAGCAAATTGACACAAGTTGCTACAAATTTCCTACAAAACAGGCTAATTTATTTGTTATTTATAGAAAAAAAAATAGTTTTAAAATAGAAAAATGTTAAGTTTGCGAAAATTTGTAGCAAATGAACATTAGTTGCTACAGATTTCCTACAAAAAGGTTATTTTAATTTATCAATTTAGAAAAAAAAAAACATATAACTTTAAATTATAAAATGTCCAATTTGTCAGAAATTTGTGGCAATTGACCCTTTATGATAATATACGATTCTGTACTATACTATACTATATCATACCATACTATATCATATATTATACGATACTATACTATGTTGTACCATATGATACAATCTTATAATATACCGTACTATACAATCCTACATTTCACTACACGACACGACATGACACGACACTATACTATACGATATAGTATAGTATACTATATTACATTGTTTGTGTAAGGGTCGCAAGATGTTCGGGATAGGGTCTTCTGATCCTGATTTTCTGGTGACCTGAAAAAAATCATCTAGAATTTGCAGGTCTAACGATGATGCCCGACACTCGCAAGAGGTATCATTATTTATTCTTGTTATTTAGATAGCGTAAACATTTTTAAGATAGTCCTATTAGTGAAGCTAATAGTTTAGGCTTTAAATGAGAAAAATGAGTTTGCTGATATGGGTTCCATATGGCGGTGGTATTGAAGGTAGAATGTTTGTGATTGATTGAGTACATTGCTGGTTGAATATGTTTGTTAATATGGGCGGGTTTGGGTCACGGGTCAGAATGGGTTCAGCCGTGCGGGTCAAAATGGATCAGGTCATAATAGGTTTTTTAAGCAGGGTTAATTTGATTCAGGGTAGAACGGGTTGTGTTGATCGACCTGTTGGGTTGATATGTGATGATTATGATTTTCTAATTTTCGGCTTCAAAAAGTTCAAGCGGAATTAGAAAGAGAACGAGAGACCCGACAAAACATAGAAGCCCGTTTTGAACAATTTCAACAAGAGTGTGAAACGGTGAAAAACATCGGAAAGAAGTAAACAAAGCTCTCGTTTTGAAGTATTGGAATGTTGAATTAGTTTTGAATAAAAAAACTTGCTTTTAATTAGGATTTTTTGTGTGTTTCAGAATGTTTTGGAACGTTTTAGAATTTTGCTTGTTGCAGTTGTTTTGGAATGTTTTATAATTTTGCTTGATGCAATTTTTTTGGAATGTTTTATATTTTGCTGCATTTTTATACAAAAATGGTTTTTTAAAATTCTCTTAAAATATTGTTATATTTTGTCGCAAATCTGTCAAAAAAAATTGTAGGAATTTTGCCGCAAACCATGATTTCTAAGTTGTAGGAAATTTGTAGCTACATTAAAAAAATATATTTTTTATTTGTTGGAAATTTGTTGCAAACTGTTTAGATAAAGTTTAATAACTTTGTTGGAAATTTGTTGGAAACCGTTTAGAGAGTTTATAATTTTGTAGATAATTTGTCGCAAATTGTTTAGGGAAAATTTATAAATTTGTAGGAATTTTGTAGCAAGAAAGTTTTATAATTTGTAGGAATTTTGTCGGAAAATAAAAAATTATGAATATTTTTTTTAATAATGTTATTAATTTTAAAAATAAAATATCATAAAATAATATACAAAAAGGCAAAAACGTGGAAGAATTGTCAAAATTTTGCGATGAGAGCGTTTTGACTATATTTTGTAGCAAATTTTGCGACGAGATTAGCCATAAATAACTTGTCTTCACCAAGTGATGTAAGAGATTAGCCAAGCATAGTCTTTGCTTAACAAATATTCTTACGAACAATCTTGGATCCTGAGACTACTACACACACTCTAAAGATGGATGATGGATGAATGTGGTGGATGATGATGGTATTGTGGTGGTGGAGTGGTGGCATGTGTGAGAGAAGTGGTTTGCTAATGGATGAGTTGGAATGGAACCAACCACCCCTATTTATAGCTGGAAACAGAAGCATCACACGGCCTCGTGCCTGGTGGGCAAGGCCTCGTGTCCTCCATCTTCTCTGTCTTCATTTAATGAGCTTGTTAGTTCAGATGCTTGCACGGCCCCGTGTGTCAACGGCACGGCCCCGTGCCCATTGTACTTGTTGTACTATCCAAGATTTGCGAATCTGGAAGTTGACCACGGCCCGTGTCCAAGGGACATGGCCCCGTGTCTCTTGTCTGCTTCTGTTTGTCTTTTTCTTTCTGGAATCTTGAGTGGGCACAGCTCCATGCCGGTCAGGCACGACCCTGTGTCTGACTTCTGATCCGTTGTTTTTGTCCTTGGGGTGAAGCTTGGAGGGTTGGTATAGTGTATCAACTTCCTTTCCTTCGTATTTATGCTGGAGTTTGACGTTAATTTGTTTCTTTTGTACATTTAAGCTCTTTTACTCCTGAAAATCAAAAGTATACAAAGAAACACACTTTTTCCAACATTAGTACTAAAAAGGGTTGATTTTATACCTTATTTGATACAATTTATATGTTGCATTTGACGCATATCAATCTCCAACGCAGATATGGAAGTCGATTACGCAAAAATCGATACTATTTCCCGACTACCTCCTCCATCATCAGTTCAAGCCATTCGAAGTTTCCTAGGACATGCCGGATTCTATAGGCGATTTATCAAAGACTTTTCCAAAATCTCTTGACCTTTAACCAAACTACTTGAAAAGGATGCCCCATTCATCTTTGACAAGGATTGCACGGCAACATTTCTTGCCTTTAAAGATATATTATTAAGACACCAATCATGATTGCACCAGATTGGAAATTACCTTGTGAAATCATGTACGATGCCAGCGATTTTGCAGTTGGAGCACTACTAGGACAAAGAAAGGAAAAACCTTTCCATCCCATATACTAAGCTAGTAAAACTCTTAACGACGCTCAAGAAAATTACACAACCACTGAAAAGAGTTACTAGCCGTAGTATTCGCATTTGATAAATTCTGTTCCTATCTTGTGCTCTCTAAAACTATAGTCTACACAGACCATGTTGCCATCCGATACCTCTTCAAAAAACAAGATGCTAAACCACGTATTATCAGATGGATTCTCCTCCTTCAAGAATTCGACATTGAAATAAAAGACAAAAGAGGAGTTGAAAACACTTCTGCTGATCACCTATCTCGTCTTGAAGACCCTGCTCTGGATAAGGCTCGAGAAGAACTCATCAATGAAAAATTCCCCATAGAATCCTTAGAAATGTTAGAATACAGAGAAGAACCTTGGTACGCAGACTATGCAAACTACTTAGCTAGTGGCACTCTTGCTAAAGATGGTCATATAATCACCGAAAAAAATTCTTCGCTGATGTAAAACACTATCTTTGGAAAGACCCATATCTTTTTAAAATATGTGCAGACCAACTTATTCGACAATTTGAAATTACTAAAAGAATTGGCACAGTGGCTTATAGAATGAATCTACCGGAGGAACTCAATGGTGTGCACAATGTCTTTCACGTATCTGTCACACCCCAACCGATGGCGGAAACATCGGAGTGAGACGAAAACAAATCGTTCAAAGCATCATAACACTATTTGTGACAATATAAATTAATCAAATTTCATGAAATACTAAAATGTCATACAAGATTCAAATTGTATCATACAAAACAAAATTTAAATATTATTTAATTCTAAGGTGTGTTTCTATGTTCACCCAAGCTTGATTCTTCATCATCTTGTCTATCAACCTGCAACATGTATTAAAATAATGATCAACAATAATGTTGGCGAGTATACAAGTTTGATACATAGCATAATAGAATAAAATGTTTAAACATGCTCATATCTAACATGAATAACACATACAAGTAACTAATATGCTGAACTAGTGTCACTATATGTCAATCCAAAGTTTCCAACGAAAACTTGCCTTTCCCCAAGACTCAAGGGAGGTTAACATGTTTTACTTAACAATACCCCAAGACTCAAGGGCGGTGCGTTAATCCTATAGCGCTATAATTGTTAAGGTAGGCTTGATCGAAGTTAATGAGCATATAGACACAAAATGTATACATAGCATATGAGATTAACAAGTATCAATATGTTTTCATGTTTAAATATGGATAGAGTGTGAATATAAATGAGTTTCAAGTGTTTCGTGATTTTATATAGAATACATGTTGCACCCAAAGTGTTTAAAACTAAAATGGGATCAAGTATACTCACAGTTTTGCGTAGAGTAAAGCTAAACCGCGAGCGGGATTGAGGAAGTCTCGAGATTAAGCTGAAATGATTAAACGAGAATATAAGATTGCGGATATGAACAAGTGTCAGATCAGAATGTTTAAATACGTGAAACATAACAAATAAAAACGAAGAACAGTCCCTTCGTACGAAGCTACTCCCTTCGTATGAAGGGGCTTCTGCTTGGTACGAACAGTCTGTTAAAAAGTGATTTGATCCGATCTGAATGTTTAAACAGTAAGATAACTAATTGAAAACAGTAAATAAAATGATCAAGAGTGAGATCTGAGGTTGAAACAGAAAATAAAATTGTTCAGTTTGGTAAGCCGTTTGGGTTCGTACGAAGCCACTGTGTTGGTTTCGTTGTGTTAAAATTTTCATCTGATTTGGTTAAAAATGTTAAAGTATTTATTTAAGTTAGTAGATAAAACGTTTATTTAATGACAAACACGCGTGCAAACAGAACTGAAATCGAACAAAATTATATAAAACATAGTAGGTTCGTACCAAGGGACATAGTGCCTTCGTACAAAGCCACTGTTCTTGGTGAAAAAAACTCGTGTTTGATCTTGTTAAGCGGATCATTTCTTGGTGGAAATTAACCCTAATGCAGGCCCGTAGCTATGAGATGAGTTAGGGGTCTGATGGATTCCTGATTCCACCAAGATCGTGTAATAATCGAAATGAAACTATAATTAAGTTGTAAAATCTTATTAGTTTTGATTAAATCTTGAATTAGTGATGCTCCACAATAGTTTGCCTAGGAAAAACGAGCGGAAACCATCCTCAAGATAGTTAGGATCAAAGGGTTTGATAAAAAGTTTAAGAGGGTGTGATTAGAATGCAAGAATTAAAATAAAATAGAATGGAAATGATGAGGGAGAGGTCTTACAAACAATTCTGATTGCAACAGAGCTTCAAGGGTGTTTACAAGTGAAGGGGCGAGTTAGAATGAGGTCCTAAGGCCTCTATTTATAGATTTGAGCGGATCAATTAGGGTTTCCTAAGATTTAGCAGAGCCCCCGCTGCTGCCTTCGTACGGAGGCGCTTGTTTTAAATATTTTGTTTTCCCACTTTAATTATTTTATATGTTTTAATCAGTTTAACGAGTATCAAGCGCCAATGTGTAATTAAGAGTCAGGAATCTTGAATAATATAACATTCCAAATGTGAATTTTGAATAAAAGTTTGCACATAAGTCTAACAAGAATAACACGAACATGATTAAAATAGCTTCGTTTTCATTATGATCAATAGTCTCGAATTAATTTGAATAAAAAATAGAATACAACAAGAGTGCAAGTGTCTAAAAATGGAAAGTACAACAAGACTTCCTAAAACAAGAAGGGTACAAAAACGCGAGGCGTTACAGTCTCCCCTACTTTAGGAGATTTCGTCTTCGAAATCTAAGAGGAAAGCTGAATGAAAAGTTGTGGATACTTGGTCTTCATCTCGCTCTCGTGTTCCCAAGTGAATTCGGCACCATGCTTTCCTTCCCAACGAACCTTGACTATGGGAATTTTGCTGCGCCTAAGCTGCTTGGTTCCTCGATCCATGATTTCGATCGGTTTCTCCACAAAATGAAGAGTCTCATTTATTTGTAAGTCATTGATAGGAACTTGAAGTCCCTCATCAGGTAAACACTTCTTGAGGTTCAAGATGTGAAAGTTTGGATGAACGTTGCTGAGTTCTTGAGGTAAATCGAGTCGATATGCCACCTTACCAATCCTCTCGAGTGTTTTGAAAGGACCAACATAACGAGGGGAAAGTTTTCCCTTTTTACCAAAACGAATAACTCCTTTCCAAGGAGATACTTTGAGTAACACATGATCACCAACGTTAAACTCCAGGGCTTGCGTCTCTTGTCGGCATAGATCTTTTGTCTGCTTCTATCCTTGAGGAGGTTGTCGCGGATTTGAAGAATCTTATCCGTTGTTTCTTGTATAATCTCAGGGCCAGTAAGTTGAGTGTCACCAATCTCATGCCAACAAATAGGAAATCGGCACTTGCGACCCTATAATGCTTCAAAAGGAGCCATTTGAATGCTGGCGTGGTAGTTGTTGTTGTACGAGAACTCAATCCATGGTAAATGTACATCCCAATTACCACCAAAGTCGATTACACAGGAGCGGAGCATGTCCTCTAGGATTTGGATAGTACGTTCAGTCTGCCTATCCATCTGAGGATGAAAGGTCGTACTAAGATTTAAATGAGTACCCATAGCGGTTTGGAATGTTTGCCAAAGACGTGAAGTGAAACAACCATCACGGTCAGAGATGATGTTAATGGGTATACCATGACGACATATGATTTCATCAGTATAGACTCGAGCAAGTTTCTCAACCTTGAAATCCTCGAGAATAGGGAGGAAATGAGCTGATTTGGTCAAACGATCGATGATTACCCAAATGCTATCATGACCAGAAGGTGTGCGAGGAAGTTTGGTTATGAAGTCCATAGCGATGCTATCCTATTTCCAAACAGGGATTTCGGGTTGTTCAAGTAAACCAGAAGGACGCTGATGCTCAGCTTTGACTTTCGAGCATGTGAGGCATTTCGAAACATAGGTGGCAACGTCCTTCTTCATGCCAGGCCACCAATAGGACGTACGTAGATCGTGGTACATCATATCAACACTAGGATAAATCGAGTATTTCGACTTATGAGCCTTGTTCATGATGAGTTCACGAAGATTGTCGTGATTTGGCACCCGAATGCGATCGAGATAGTATTGAAGTCCATCTGACTTTATCACAAGTTGATTAACAGTAGCACCACGTATCTCTATGAATAGACTTCCTTCATTGGCTGGTGAATACTAGGCTTCACGAATGCAAGTGTGAAGATCGTTAGAGACATGAAAACAACGAATACTACTAACATGAGATTAACAACTGAGTGCGTCGGCCACGACATTTGCCTTTCCAGGATGGTAGCGAATCATCGCATTCATAGTCATTAAGTAATTCCACCCAACGACGTTGACGCATGTTTAGCTCTTTTTGGTTAAATATGTGTTGTAGGCTCTTATGGTCAGTGAAATCCACACATTTTATACCATATAGGTAGTGTCACCAAATCTTTAATTCAAAAACAACTGCGCCAAGCTCGAGATCATGGGTAGTGTAGTTCTTCTCATGTATTTTGAGCTGTCGAGAGGCATGAGCGATGACATTGTCTCGTTGCATGAGAACGCAACCAAGCCCACGGTTCGATGCATCGTAATATACGACGAAGTCATCATTCCCATCAGGGAGGGCAAGAACAGGAGCGTTGCAAAGCAAGTCCTTAAGAGTTTGAAAGGATTCCTCTTGCTCAGGACCCCAAGCAAAAGGTTTCTCTTTCTGAGTCAACAAGGTGAAGGGAACAACGATTTTTGAAAAGTTCGAGATGAATCGGCGATAGTATCCCGCCAATCCTAGAAAAGAACGGATTTTAGAAGGAGATTTAGGCGCGATCTAATTCTTCACTGCTTCGATTTTGGAAGGGTCAACATGAATTCCTTTTTCACTAACAACGTGTTCAAGGAACTGGACTTTTTTTATCCCGAATTCGCACTTGGAAAACTTCGCGTGCAAACGTTCAGCACGTAAGAGTTTGAGAATGAGACACAAATGACGTTCATGATCAACTTGAGTTTTCGAATAAATAAGAAGATCATCGATGAAGACGAATACAAAATGATCCAAGTAAGGTTTACAAACACGAATCATTAGATCCATGAACACAGCTGGTGCATTGGTCAAGCCAAAATGCATAACCACGAACTCATAGTGACCATAGCGAGTGTGAAAAACGGGTTTGGGAATGTCCACTTTGAGAACACGAACCTGATGATAACCAGATTGAAGATCAATCTTGGAGAAACAAGTTGCGCCTTGAAGTTGATCAAAGAGATCATCGATGCGAGGGAGAGGGTTCTTGACAGTGAGTTTGTTAAGCTCACGATAATCGATGGACGTGCGAAACGAACCATCCTTCTTCTTTACGAAAAGCACAGGAGCACCCCAAGGTGAGGTACTTGGACGTATGAAGCTTTTATCGATGAGCTCTTGAAGTTGACTAGACAATTCTTGCATCTCAGAGGGTGCAAGAAGATAAGGAGCTTTAGCCATAGGAGTCAAACCAGGAATGAGATCGATGCAAAAATCAACAGATCGAGATGGAGGAGGGCCAGGTAAATCTTCAGGAAAGACGTCAGGGAAATCACACACCACTGGAACATCACTTACGCTCTTTCCCTTACCCTTTTCTTCCACAACATGGGCTAAAAAGGCAAAGTAATGTTTACGTAAGTACTTGTTCGCTTGTGTGCATGACATCAGCTTTAGTCCTCTTGAAGGTCGGTCTCCACAGACGTGTAAAGTATCACCAGATGGAAGAGGCAAACGAACATACTTCTTGTGACAAGCAATTTCAGCATGGTTCTTACGAAGCCAATCCATGCCTATGTCACACCCCAACCGATGGCGGAATCATCGGGATGTGGCATGATGCGACTCGGTTACTCAAGAGATTACATAACAACTAATTGTGACAATACTTAACAAGGTTCCATTTCCTATACAATCAAACAAATATTTCAACAAAAGTCATAACGGAGTTCAATAGTTTCTCAAGCAACAAACAAAGCGTAACAAAACTTGCACATAAATTTAGGCGTGTTTCTAGAAATCCTAGGCCATTTCCAAGAGTAATCCATTAACCTGTCACATACCATAAAATATGGTCAATACAATAATGTAAAGGTGAGTACACAAGTTTAGCATAAGTATAGTAATAAAGAGTTTACGCATAACCAACATGTAACACGTAGAAAGGTGAATCAAGTAAGCAATCGACAATGATACAAGCTAACCAACATGACTGCGAGTTGTGGTATGTGCGATACGTGTTCACCGTAGTGAGCACGTAAAGTAAAAATGTGTGAGATCCTTAACAACCCTTGAATAAACAGGTGCTGAGTCCAAACTATAGTACTATCGTTGCTAAGGGTAGTAGGGCAAGTAATCACTGTGTAAAAAAGCAAAAACCATTCAACGTTTCACGTATAACATGCGAGAGCGGTTAGCGTTTAAAAGAGTTTAAGCATTATGTGCATCGTGTTTTAGTTGAGAACGTATGTAACACCCAAAAGTGTGTTAAGTGAAAAAGGGATTCGAGTATACTCACAGTGCGTGTTTAACAGTTAAACACGGTCTGGAATGGAGTGGAGGGAGCGCCGGATCAGCATGCGTACTAGGATAGAACGTATAAGTCTTCCAAGTGCTGAAACAGTCAAAGTTGGAGTGTCGAGTGGGAAACAGACTCTTGGTACGAAGGAATGCCTTCATACGAAGGTGGTGTCTTCGTACATGTTGCTTGCTTCCGTGGCCAAAATCGAGTGTCCTTCGCGTCTTTCTTCGGGAAATCGAGTGTTCATCCCTCCAACCTTAAGCTACTGATTAAACTTAGAGCCGGAGAGGTCTTTTGAGCATTTTAGTCACATGTAGGAACATGGGCTGGTTTGTACGAAGGTTGCTTCGTACAAAGGGGGTGCCTTCGTACGAAGGGAGGTGGTGGCTTCGTACCAAGCCAGTCCAGTTCGTATAAGCGACTGTTTCAGCGTCTTCAAGCGTTCGGAACAGTGTTTTCGCCTGAATCGAATGTGTTTTCTAGTCCTTTTCATGACGGTTTCGACACCACTTCGTTCCGCTATTCAGTGAGCGAAATATATGTTGGTATTTGTCCGTTTTAGTGTAAAAATCGAGTTTAAATAAGTTTTTCCATGGATTAAAGACTTGGTGAGTGTGAAATCATCAGATCTCTATCTTGGGAAGCCAAAGCTAAGCCCAATACACTCGTTTAGGTGTAAATATGTGGTTAAATCAGAAGTTGTTGCATTGTAATTTACTTTCAAACCTGTTGTATTTTGTTTCCAATCTTGTAATAAACCATTATCACAAAATGAAATTTATTTATTTGAATACTTGTAGTATATTATTTATTTCAAACTTGTGGTATTTCTAGTTCAAGCATTGTAAAATGTAATTATTAAATACTTGACACAAATAGCGTTATGAAGTCTCTTGCAATCTAATTTTCATCTCACTCCGATGTTTCCGCCATCGGTTGGGGTGTGACACAGATCGAATACGAGATCATACCAACTTGATAAGCCTAGTCACACTTCAACTTTCTTCATGATAGCTATGACTCAAGAACGATTGTTGGTATGTTTCTCTGTTTAAATCCACGCACCATTCTTTCAATATGCATTCGGTGATTAATTATCATGTTTTGATGCTAGTGGACCCCACACGTGTTCGGTTAAACTTTTCTGTCCATGTGGTCTTTTTAGATGCCTACCTTAACATCTTAGAAATAGTATATACTAGGTGATGAGAGCTCTAGATCTATGTTTCCATAAGCAGAGGAGATGATCACCTTAAATCAGATGATGAGAACTTCAGGTCTATGTTTCCATAAGCAGAGAAGATGATCATCTGATTCGAGAGCATAACTAATAAAATATTTACTTAATATATGTGCGCGTTTTGGCGTATGTTTTATTCTTATTGCACGACATTAACATTGCGTGTCTTTTTGCTCTTTTTTGGGTTACAAACATTGGTGTCCTTTGGTTGCACACTTTGGTGTCTTTTCAATAAATATTTATACATATGCACAACATTCTGTGTCTTTTGAACGCTAAAATCTGATCTCGCAACCCCTTTTGGACTTAATTGGTTTGTGCAATCCTTCAACAAGGTGGGTACCCACATTATCATACGATCTTTATCTTTATCACCAAGATGCAGTTTACTTATTTGAAATGCTGAATCTATCGACATATCGTTTACTTGGAGCCGTATCTTCCATCAGATCCTCTTCATGTGAAGACATAATCAAGTTAGTTCCTATCATTTCTCATGTAAGATCATGATTATTTTGCAATAATTACATCTCATGGTCTACAAAGTATTTTAATACTCCCCCCTAAAACTTTATTTATGTACAACCATTTACTAAAAAATTAAATATTATAAAACATGTATTTATAAAATAAAGTCTTCCACACCAGGCACACAAAACATATGTTAGTAAGAAAATGAGTGTGTCACAGCAGTGCTGATTGCACGACCAGGTTAGATACCATAACCAAACCTGTGATTTTCCTCTATAAACTTGTATCTGAAACAACCACTGATAATAACCGGTGTTACTAACAGTCCTCCTTGGATGTTCCTACACTCATAAGCAATTCAGTTAGAGAGTGGAATCCAAGCCATCGTAGTCTTGGATTGTCCCCTTTCATCAAAATAAGAAACCTCCCGATATGCCAAATCTTTTCCCTCATTGATTTCTTTTACAACCATTGGTTTGACTCACCAAACCTGTGTTGGTTTAAAATTTTTGTTTGTAAACAATTTAAAGTTTGAAATAATTTTATGTTTAAGACCCGGAGGGAAAGATTGAGGTTTTGATATGTTGGTCCTTTTCATCTTTGAATCACGTGAAACCGGCTTCACATGTGGAGATCTGGATGGAAAATTTTTCATCTGATCTTTCAAAGATGTGTGATTTTTACCTTTTGATCTAGAGAAGTAATACCGGTTGCCTTTATCGTCTGGATCGTGTCGTTCTGGGCATTGCTTGAGCACATGACCTTCTTTTCAACACTTAAAACAAGCCTTGAATGGATTTTGAGACTTTGTAGTTCCGTGTGATGCAACTAGGGGCGGGGATTGCTTTGAGCTTGACTCAACATGTTGACAAACGTGTGGTTCGACAACTTTAGATGATATTTTGATCTTTGACTCCCCAAGATTTTCATTTGTCTTTGATTCATCATCTGAACTCGTGCAATCATTAATAGGGAAGTCTTTTTCCAATGGATCTTGATTTACTAGACTTGCAGAGTCATTTGGGGTTGTTGGTTCTTGAACACCCGATGGTTCAATGTCTTCAACCTTTTTACCAGCATCTGTTACTGAAGTTTCCGAGACATTTGAGCTTTCCCATTCTTGGTATGACTGAAAATCTGAATCACCTTGAGAATTATTGTTGCATGATGGAGTAAACTCTGGAATTTCTTCAGTTAAGAACTTCCCAAACCTATTCTTTTCAAAAGCGGGCACAAAAACCGGTGGTACACATACGGATTTATCATTACAAAAAGCATATTTTAAGTCAGCACATTCAATACTCACGTCACAAACATCAAATTTAGGTTTATGCCTATTACAGTTGTCCATCTTAGTTAAAGAGTTATATGAAGATCCCGAATTAAAGTTTTGTTTGATTTATCACA
>JARYGA010044357.1:0-28609 GCA_030545235.1 Helianthus tuberosus | reverse complement strand
ACCTCGTCATCTGTTATATCTCGCACCATATAGGAAGCAACATCACGAGATAAGACTTTCGGAAATAAATCCGGGGATGGTTGAAGCGAAATATCACCTTGACTTCCAAAGAACTTCTCATAATGCTGGACAAAAGCTTTATAAACATTATCACCTTCAACAGAATTCCCTTCCGCATCAATAATAACTTCAATCCTACTATAGTGATTTCTGATTTTCAAAGATGAATGAAAAAAAGCAGTATTCATGTCACCTGCTCTCAACCAGTCAACCTTAGCTTTTTGTTTCAGAAACCTCTCCTCATCCAGCATCGCGTCTTGAAGCTCACGAGTAGTAACCGATTCTTCATTTCTGAGACCAATATTTAACGGCTCCTTATCAATATTCTGCTGAATAACATCTAATTTCATCCGAAGACTATCAACCTTTTTGTGGAGATTTCCTTGTTTGAAAAGCAAAGAACGAAACGGGCTTTTAAGCATTCTCATCTTCTTGACTACTCGAAATTGGTGCACCCCCTCCACGTTTGACAACCAATGCTTCTTCACAATCTCTAAAAATTCTGGTTTAAACACCAGAAAGTTAGCGAATTTAAAAGACCTCGGTTTCAGTTTCATAGCTTCCGGAATAGATAATATGCAAGGACAATGGTCCGAAAGCCTGTAAGGCTTGAAAATAGCAACCGAGTTCGGATATTCAGCAACAAAATGAGTATTTCCCATCACTCGATCAATCTTCTTAAGTAATCCAACACCTTTTTTCGGTTTTTGGTTCCATGTAAAATGGATACCTGTTCGATTAATATCGAACACTTCAATATCATCAACACAAGCTTGGAATTCCCTCATACCAATTGAAATATTAGAAGTACCCATCGAACTATCTTCTGTATTAAGGGCTGAATTGAAATCCCCCATAATAAACCAAGGCCTATCCGCCACAAACACTTTATGCATAGAAAGAAGATGCCATAACTCTCTACGTGAGACATAATAGTTATCCGCATACACAATCGAACAAAAAGTCATTCTTTTATCCAGTTTAAAAACAAGTTGAAGGTGCATAACCTGAGACGACTGAGCGACAACCATAACATCAAAAATCGCTGGATTCCAACCAATAATAATTCTAGTACCTTTGCTACAGCAACCTCCATTAGAAGTCCAATCCCACGATCTAAAAACCGATTTACAAACTTTACCCAGATTGACCACATCAACATGGGACTCTAGAATAGCACACAAGTTCAAACTATAATCCCTGACAGCCTGACGAACCTCCATTTGTTTAAGCGGGCGATTCAACCCCCTTATATTCCAAACTGCAATACTAACCATGAGTAACTGTCGTAGAAGGAGTGCTTGCCCCTTGTTTTTTATTTAAGTTCACCGATCCCTGCACCATAAATTCGTCCATTTCATTGTAAACCTCCTCAACGTCATCATCATCCTCTTCATTGCTTTTCGATCGCCTTGCATTTGTGCTAGTACCCGCTTCCGTATCAAGATCTTTGAGAATGTCAAACGGGTTATTCGATTGCTTTGAAGTTGGTCCAGAATTTTCCTTCGGTTTCGGCTTCATGACTGGCCTATATTCAAATTTATTGCTCTGTTTATTCACCGGAATACCCATCTTTCTAGCGACTTTCTTACCATGCACCTCAGTGTATCCATCCTGATCAACTATCGGCATCTTCTTCACTTGTTTGTTCCTT
Source organism: Helianthus tuberosus (assembly GCA_030545235.1). Classification (NCBI taxonomy): domain Eukaryota; kingdom Viridiplantae; phylum Streptophyta; class Magnoliopsida; order Asterales; family Asteraceae; genus Helianthus; species Helianthus tuberosus. Next base: position 26,895 of record JARYGA010044357.1, on the reverse strand, counting down.
TGGACATTACGGCTATGATCCTCAATCCGAGCATTACTTCTCGCTGGCTTCTTCGGACATGTGTCATTCGAGTGACCAAACACACAACAAGTAGCACAACGTAGTGGGCTCCATTCATATTCTACATACATCGTCTCCTTTATGAAACCCTCCCCTTCAAGTTCTGGTATTGCCATTGTAATCTCCTCACGGAATTCATTATCCGCTGAAATTTCCACCAAAGCTCGAGCATAACTACTCCGACCCCATGAATCCGTGCACATCGTTGTTGTGTACGTATCCAGCATTTTTGGCTCACCAATAGTTGTTGCTATCAAACTGAGTCCATCTTCCGTATAGGCCGCTAAGGGAACCTCATGAATTTTCACCCACACTTGTACTTGCTTAACCTCTTTCTTTTCTAACTTGGTCGTAGGGGTCCATTTATTCAGGAATAATGGTTGAGATCTAATAATCCACGGACCATCTTTCATAACGTTTGACATTCCTACTTCATCACGAAACTTGAAGAAAAAGAAACCGTTGGCATTCATCATCGTCCTTTGCAACCCATACTTTTTCCAGTTAGTTTTCACATAGTACTCTACAACCGGAAAAGCAACTCGTTCTCCCAGAAAATAACCGTACATAGTGTTAGCCAATTTATCCTGCACTGATCTAACAGATTCCTTCGGCAGAACAACATCACAGCCTTCCTGAACAATCGAGCTAGACAAAGACCGGAAATTCACTTTCTGCACATTACCTGCTACAACCGTATCAGCATAAGACTTCGTTTTCAAGCTGTTATTTTGCTCCACATGTAAACCCTGATCACCAAAAACTTCGCAAGAATACGCAAGAATACGCGGTCTTGATACCTAAAAGTAGTTTGGCTATAAAATACGCAAGAATACGCATTCTGGCCGAAACTACGACTCGTCACTATGCCTAGATAACGTGGTAATCAGTAGGTATAGTCACAAGAGACTAAAACCATCATGATTACGCTCACGTTATGAAGTTCAAACGAACTTCATGTTGACCATAAACTGGTCAATGCAGAAAGACAAACACAGTTTGACTTTCGTGCTTAAAATGCGTAAAAGAACGAAGGAATACTTACAACGGGTCCGAGCAATGGAGTTTTGATCCGAATATTCTCAGGTATGAAGTGAAATCACATCAACTTAGAGAACCAATTCAGATCAAAGGTGTGAGTTTGATGGCAAATGGGCGGGGGTATTTATAGGAAACTAAGACCGTTAGGATCGTTTCTTGAAAAACGTGCTTCGATCTAGGCCGTCCAAGTGTGCCCCCTGATTTGTAATACCTTGGGCACTCCTAAACCAGCCCATAGTATTGAAAATACCATTTGCAAGTGACCAAATCAGTTGAAACAAGCTGGAAACAGCTGGGAAACACTTTCTGCAGGTCTGCAGGTTTTAGGCGCCCCGCGTAAGACCCAAGGAAGGTCTAGGCGCCCCGTTTGGACTCCACAGATCAGCAACAAGTTTCAGTTTTTGCAGTTTCAGTCCCTGCATGATTTTAAGCCCCATTTTGATACGTTTGAGGCCCGTTAAGCCATTTTCAAGGCTCTACAATGATGCCTAAGCATAGGGGACATGAAACATGCTCAAAAATATGTCGGATGTCGGTTCGTTTGGCCGTACGATCACGTTATTCGGTTAATTACGACGAAACACGAATGAACGCGAAAAACGATCCAAATCACGCGACGAATGGATTTTTCTCATGCCAATCACTAAAATAAAATATTTTAATGATTACATAAATTTTTGGATGTCCGGATGTATTCAGAACGTAAGTTATGCGCGAAAATGCAAACTTATGCACTTTTTGACACTTTTAGTCCCTGAATGACCAAAAAGTTTATTTTAGCACACCGAACCCCTCAAAGCCTATTTCTAAGCTATGTAAAGGATATTAAGGGTATGTTTAACTTATGGTCATGTTCCGAAATGTCCGTTACAGTACGAATAGGCATACTTTCGCAGTTTGTCAAAATTAGTCCCTGTAAGCGAATAAACTTGATTTTGCTATACCAAAGCCTTCAAAACTTATTTCTAAGTTATGTAAAGGTTATTTAAGGTATGCTAGGCATAAATTGATGTTCCGGAGTGTTTTTCGCGTTAAACTGATGTCACACCCCGACCACGTAGAACATCAAATCGTGGCGGCGGAAACGTCGGGGAGTGTTGCAACAGAATTAATTGTTTCTCAACCATGGCATACAAAGTTATATTTTATTTATCAAACAAGAGTTTTACATTGTCTCAAAACAGGAAATAAAGAGTTCAGAACATAATTAAATTAGTTCTATCTTTATTTTAAGGCTCTAAGGCACAGGTCCGCCCTAGTGTCACGATCATCATCCTAAGCGACAGCTCCTGAAAACACATGTGAAAATAGGTACGTCAGCATAAAAATGCCTGTGAGATACATAGGTTTTGTGAAAATAGGATTCATGACTTATAAGTTTAGAAAAAGTTGTTTAGCAAAAGTCAGTCATGAACCTTGTAAATTGTTTTGTTTTGTAAATCATTTAAAAAGCGATAAGATCAAATGATATGTATAAGTAAAAGAATAATGTGTGGTTAAATGTATAACCAAGTAAAATGTGTTGTATAAAGTAAATTTTTTGTAAACCAAAGTCTTGTGAGAATCGTGTTACTTGTGTAAAATGTATAAGTCCAAATTGAATGATTTAAATAACGCTATGATATGTAATATAATACAAACACTTATATAAAGGAAGTACCAACGGCGTATCCACCATGCTTGTATCATATTACTCACATCTCGTTACTTAAGTCACTTAAACAAACCACCAATGTATAAAGTCTATGTTTAAACCAATTGTCAAAAAGTCCTTGTATAAATCATATCAAATGTTAATAGTCCAAATGTAGTCAAGTAATGTGTAGCAAATGTTATGTCTGGTAAGTAATGTGTTGTTACATAAACCAATTGTAAAAATGTACAAAACAAAGTATTTTGAATATATAAAAAAGTTATGTTTTGCAAACTAATGCATGTTACATTGATACAAACACTTATGTGGTAAGTTAACGCATACATTCAAGCCTTGAGACAGTCGGATAACCCTAAGTCAAGGTTATCAAAAGAAATGTTTTTGGATTCAGTCATTCCTTACATCCAAACAAACCCGGGATGTCAGGAATGGGATTTGTCAAGTCCTATGGTACCAGTACTTACTACTGAGCGGCGTAGCTAATGTTAATGAACGTATATAAGTCCCGTTTGTGCAAACCAAATGTCATACCAAATGTGAACATGTTATATGAAAACAATGTACTAAGTATGCTAAGTTAACATACAAAGCAGAAAAGTCATGTAAATCAATGTGCTAGCATGCTATCAGTCAACATACATAGCAGAAATGTAATGTAAAACAATGTACTAAGTATGCACACAATGGACATACATAGCATGAAATGTAATGTAAAACGATGTACTAAGTATGCACACAATGGGCATACATAGCATGAAATGTAATGTAAAACAATGTACTAAGTATGCACCCAATGGACATACATAGCATAAAATGTAATGAAATCATGTACTATAATGTACTAATGAACATAACAAGCATATGATATGAAAGCATGAAAGGCACGAAAGTAACAAGTAGGCACATGTGTTTCACCCCAAAATGTTTGGAAAACAGTAAAAGAAGGGTCTATGTACTCACTTGAGATTGCTTAGAAGTCCTTGAGTAACAACCAAACAATGCTAGAGATCACGGATATCAAACGGCGCCTAATATAGGTAACTATGTTAATATACCGGACCTAAATCGGAAGATCGGATAGAATGAGGGCTCGTGAACCAAATGAGTATGGGAACTCATGTAATATGGTTTAACAAAGCCTACATACTAAAATGAAACCTAACCTAAGTGCTTACGACCCATTATGACCCGTTTAGGTAGCTTAAGCTACTTTAACGCGTCGTTCGCGTGAAACGGGTTTGGAACGCCTAACTAGCCCTATGATAAGTAAAATATGCCTTAACTTGTCTAATATTGTTGCCAAATCAGTTTAGATACCAAAAGTTATGTTACATATGCTTAAAATGAATTTTGGCGTTAAAAGGGCATTTTGGTAATTTACCTAAGGCATATATACTACCTATCATACAACTACTCAAACGATGTGACCATAAGGTATAATCTTGGAAGGTTATTCCCTATACAACTATGGTCACCTAATGTGTTTGGTCGGATCCTAATGATCGACCAAACGGGTCGGGTTCGAAAGTATAAGCGATTGTTTAGATCGCTTACCTTACGACCCTATATAAGCACTAAACTAAAAGTGACGAGCTAAGCATGTTAAAACATGCTTAACTAAGTTTAGAAAACAGGTTTGGTATCAAAACAAACGGTTTTGATACCCAGGAGTAGTTTGGTTACAAAATACGCAAGAATACGCATTTTGGCCGAAACTACGACTCGTCACTAAGCCTAGATAACGTGGTAATCAGTAGGTATAGTCACTAGAGACTATAACCATCGTGATTACGCTCACGTTATGAAATTCAACCGAACTTCGTGTTGACCATAAACTGGTCAACGAAGAAAGTCAAACATAGTTTGGCTTTCGGACTAGAAAAGCGATAAAAGAACGAAGGAACACTTACAAAGGGTCCCCGCTAGTAAATATTGATCAAATAGCTCAGGTATGAAGCAATGGCTTCAACTTAGAGAATTTAGATCAGATTTGTGGGTTTTTGGGGTTGGGATGGATGGGTATTTATAGGATTCTTCGAACCGTTAAGATCGTTTCTTGAAAACCGTGATGTAATCTCAACCTTACACTTGTTGGAACCTTGTGGTAACTCAAAATGGCCCCTCATGAACTGAAAGGGCAAGTGTGGGTGAGTTTTTGAGTGGTTAACAGCTGTAATCTGCTGTTAAAACTGATTAATCTGATCTGGGAGCCTGACGCGGGCCGCGTAAGGAGACACCAGGAGTTTACGCGGGCCGCCTGGCCTGTCTGATCAGCAAACAACTTTCAGAAATGACAGTTTTGGTCCCTGTTATGCATTAAAGCCATTTCCGACACGTTTAAGGCCCGTTAAGCCAACGTTAAGGCCCTAAAATGATGCCTAAACATTGTGGACATGAAACATGCTCAAAAACATGCTCAAAAATATGTCAGATGCCTAAACAGCGCGAAAAACGATCCAAATTGCGTGACGAATGGATTTTTGACAAGCCAAACACTAAAGCATAATATTATAATGCTTACATAAATTTTTGGATGTCCGGATGTATTCAGAACGTGAGTTATGCGAGAAAGTGCAAACTTGTGCACTTTTTGACGCTTTTAGTCCCTGAATGACCCAAAAGTTTATTTTAGCACACCGAACCCCTCAAAGCCTATTTCTAAGCTATGTAAAGGATATTTATGGTATGTTTAACTTGTGGTCACGTTCCAGAATGTCTGTTATAGTTCAAATTGGCATACTTTCGCAGTTTGTCAATTCTAGTCCCTGTAGGCGAATTAACTTGTTTTTGCCATACCAAAGCCTTCAAAACTTATTTCTAAGTTATGTAAAGGTTATTTAAGGTATGTTAAGCATATGTTGATGTTCCGGAGTATTTTTCGCATTAAACTGATTACGTTTACGCACCAGTTTGCGTATAACTCTCCAGAAAGCGATATAGAGTTTGAAATTGAACAAAAGTCAAAATATGAAAAATGTAAAACATAACCAAACAAACATTGGGATCAAATAACTTTGTTTTATTGATAACTGAATTGTTTACAATGTTTTCAGACACAGATGTTACAGTCTCCCCTACTTGTGGAAATTTCGTCCCGAAATTTATTTAGAGGAAACTCGTGGAAAAAGATGCGGATATTTCGCCTTCATTTGATCTTCGCGTTCCCAAGTAAACTCGGGTCCACGTTTAGATTCCCAGCAAACCTTGACCAAAGGAATGCGCTTGCGTTTGAGCCACTTGACTTCACGTTCCATGATTTCTACTGGCTTCTCAACAAATTTCAGTGTTTTATCAACACGAATTTCGTCAAGTGGTATGTGGAGGTTCTCATCAGCTAAACACTTCTTGAGATTGGACACGTGAAAGGTTGGATGAACATTTCCAAGTTCAGGAGGTAACTCAAGTCTGTAGGCTACCTTACCGATTCTTTCGACGATCTTGAATGGTCCAACGTATCTAGATGCAAGTTTTCCTTTCTTTCCAAATCTGATCACACCTTTCCAAGGTGAGACCTTAAGTAATACACGATCACCGACTTGAAAATCCAAGGGCTTGCGTTTTGGGTCCGCGTAACTCTTTTGACGGCTTCTAGCTGTCTGAAGGTTATCACGAACTTTCTTAATCTTATCAGTTGTTTCTAAAATGAGGGCAAGTCCAGTAAGCTGAGCCTCACCGATCTCATTCCAGCAGACTGGTGAACGACATTTTCGACCATAGAGAGCCTCGAAAGGAGCCATGTTGATGCTGGAGTGATAACTATTGTTGTAGGATAATTCAATCAACGGAAGATGTGAATCCCAACTACCACCAAAATCGATCACACAAGCTCTAAGCATATCCTCCAGAGTCTGGATTGTTCTTTCAGATTGACCATCCGTTTGCGGATGATAAGCTGTGCTCAGATTAAGTTGGGTCCCCATAGCAGATTGCATGGTTCTCCAAAAATGAGAAGTGAAGGGAGCATCTCTGTCAGAGATGATGTTCAAAGGAACACCATGTCGAGCTACAATTTCATCCACATAGATTTTAGCAAGTTTGTCAGCAGAAAAATCCTCACGGATTGGCAAGAAATGCGCTGACTTAGTAAGACGATCAACAACTACCCAGATGGCATCATGACCTTTCTTTGTGTGCGGAAGTTTAGTAATGAGATCCATAGTAATGTTTTCCCATTTCCAAACTGGGATTTCTAGTTGCACCAATAAACCAGAAGGACGCTGATGTTCAGCCTTAACCTTAAGACAAGTAAGGCATTTTGATACATATAAGGCAATGTCTTTCTTCATACCAGGCCACCAATACTGAATACGAAGATCCTTATACATCTTATCTGAACCAGGATGAACAGAATAACGAGACTTATGGGCTTCATCCATAAGCAAGGTGCGAAGATTATCTTGGCTTGGGACCCACAAACGGTCCATGAAGTAATACGATCCATTGTCCTTCAGTTCAAGATCAGGTGTTATGTGATAGGGAAATTCCTTATCCATCAAACCTTGTGAAACACAAGATTGTTGAGCCTGAGAAATGCGTGCTTGGATAACAGATTGAACACGAACACAATGAAGCTTAGTACGTTCCTTACGACTCAATGCATCGGCTACGACATTCACCTTACTAGGATGGTAGAGAATTTCGCAGTCATAGTCGTTTAGAAGCTCGACCCAACGTCGTTGCCTCATGTTGAGTTCTTTCTGGTTGAAGATATGCTGAAGACTTTTGTGGTCCGTGAAAACCACACATTTTGTACCGTATAAATAGTGTCTCCAGATCTTAAGAGCGAAGACAACTGCACCCAACTCAAGATCATGAGTGGTGTAGTTCTTCTCATGTATCTTCAACTACCTCGATGCATATGCTATGACTTTGTTCCTTTGCATCAGAACACAACCAAGACCCAATTTAGATGCATCACAATAAACGACAAAATCATCATTGCCCTCAGGAAAAGTCAGAACAGGCGCGTCGCAAAGTTTTTGTTTCAAAGTCAGAAACGCTTCCTCTTGCTTGAATCCCCAATCAAAGGGCTTGTTCTTCTGAGTTAGAGCAGTTAGAGGAACTGCAATCTTCGAGAAGTTTTCAATGAAGCGGCGGTAATAACACGCAAGTCCAAGAAAAGAACGAACCTCAGTAGGAGTAGTAGGCGTATCCCAATCCTTAATCGCACTGATCTTGGAGGGATCTACATGAATACCTTGTTCGTTGACAATATGTCCTAAGAATTGAACCTCTTTAAGCCAGAATTCACACTTGGAGAATTTGGCAAAAAGTTGCTCTTTCTTTAGGAGTTCCAGAGTAAGACGAAGATGTTGCTCGTGATCAGCTCACGTCTTAGAGTATATCAAAATGTCATCAATAAAAACAATGACGAACTGATCCAAATAAGGCTTGCAGACCCTATTCATTAAGTCCATGAAAACAGCAGGAGCATTAATCAAACCGAAAGGCATGAATGTGAACTCATAATGCCAATAACGAGTGCGGAACGCTGTCTTGGGAATGTCTTCTTCATGAACCCGAAGTTGATGATACCCCGAACGAAGATCAATCTTCGAAAAATAAGAAGCGCCCTGTAACTGATCAAAGAGATCATCGATGCGAGGTAGGGGATATCGATTCTTGAAGGTAAGCATGTTAAGCTCACGATAATCGATACACATCCTAAAAGATCCATCCTTCTTCTTGACAAAAAGAACGGGAGCACCCCAAGGTGAAAAGCTAGGACGGATAAAACCTTTGTCAGAGAGTTCTTGAAGCTGCTTTGACAACTCTTGCATCTCCGACGGTGCAAGACGATATGGAGATCTGGCAATGGGATTTGCACCAGGTACGAGATCAATACGGAACTCGACTTGGCGTGCTGGGGGTAGACCAGGTAACTCTTCAGGATAATCCCGAACAACAGGGATATCATGAATAGACTTACCTTTGCCCTTATCTGCCACAACATGTGCCAAAAAGGCCACATAGTTCTTTCGTAGATACTTCCGAGCTTTAAAACAAGACATGAGTTTGAGACCACCAGCAGGTTTCTCACCACGAACCTGTAGGATCTCCCCTGTCGAAAGCGGCACACGAACAATCTTCTCGAAACAAACTACCTCTGCGTGATGCTTGGCTAACCAATCCATACCCACAATAACGTCGAAGCTTCCAAGTTGCATAGGCGTGAGGTCAATAGGAAAAAGATGGTTGTTAAGGTTCAATTGGCAGTTGCGAAGAACAGAATCAAGAACAATGGGTTCACCACTAGCAACTTCTACTGTCAAAGGTTTACCTAGTTTCGTTCTAGACACGCAAAGCAATGGCTCAAAAGATAATGACACAAAACTCTTATCGGCACCCGAATCAAAAAGGACAGATGCAGGCTGATTATTAATAAAGAACGTACCGTTCACCACTTCATTGTCCGCTTGTGCCTCTTGTGCATTCATGTTGAAGACTCAACCTCGAGCCTGAGCCTGATTCTGATTTGGATTTGCGTTAGCTAGTCTTGGGCACCGGTTTTGGTAGTGGGTTAGATCCCCACAATTGTAGCACGAACCAGGAGGAAAATGAGGTCGTGCAGCTTGACCTTGTTGCTGAGCAAGAGGCTGAGCAACTTGTTGGGCTTGGTTCTGAACTGCCTGATTCTGGTTAACAGGAATGCGACAAGTAGCGGCAAGATGACCAATTCTCCCACAGTTAGTGCAATGACGACATTGGAGATGTGGTAGGTGATGGCCGTTACACCTGTTGCACAAAGGTGCATTGCCAAGATAAGGCTTCTTGGCTAGTGGTTGCGCAGGCTGATTTGGTGCAGCTTGGGCCTGTGCAGTAACGACATAGTTTTGGGAAGCCTTTCGCTTCCTAGACCCTCTTGAGGAACTAGAATTCTTTCCCTTCTTGTTTTGACCTTTCTTGCCATCCTCCTTGTCAGACGCCTGCTTCTTACCCTTGTCACCCTTTTTGTGCAGCTTTCCCTTTCGAACCTGCGACTCAGTCAATATCGCGGCTAACTCGATTGCCTGACGGAGTGTGGTAGGGTTACTACCATTAATGATGTCTTGCACTGAGTCAGGTAGGTCGTCGATGTATCTTTCGATAGCCTTGTCGAGTGGGGTAACCATTGTTGGGCAAAGTAGACTCAACTCCTCAAACCTATCAGTATACGCCCGATGCTCACCACTATCTTGCTTCAAGTCATCAAACTCTCTCTCCAAAGCTCGTTGTTCATGACGAGGACATAACTCCCTCATCATAAGGGCCCTAAGTTCAGCCCATGTCTGTGCTAGAGCAACTTCTGCACCACGATCTCTCATAACCTCGTTCCACCACGTAAGAGCCCTCTTTTTTTTGGGTAAAGGGTTACCCCGGTGAATTTTATATATCAACCAACAAGTACAAAACAGGGTGTATCGAGACATCGACACACACTACTAGACTTGGCATACCAAGACTAGCACACAAACAAACAAAACTCGACTACAGTCACAGCCAAAATCAACAACTAGAGAAAAAACAACACAGCCCCAAACACACAAAGAAAAAACTAGAAGACTACAACCCCTCTAGCCAGGCTCCAAATCTATATTCTTCTTCGAGATCAGCCATCTATCCAATAATTTCTTTTGCTTCGGGTCTCTACCGATTCTGAATCCCATAATCCTGAGCCGAACTGTATATATAATAACCTTGGAGAGCACACTAGCACTTCTCTGAAGTTGAGAGAATAACCGGTTGTTCCTTTCTTGCCATATAAAGTACGTGGAAGCTGCCACCAGAATATTGCAAACAATATGTTCAAGAGTTCTAGAACTAGCATTGAGCTCCATCCACTGCATAATCGAGGTCCATGTATCATTAACACCCCCCTATATCAACCATATTCCTAACCAAACCCCAAACCTCTGAAGCATAGGAACATTGGAAAAAGAGGTGGTCCCTAGAATCACGATCATATCTGCACAAGGGACAACACATAAGACGAAGATTTGTAGCACTTCCCGCTTCCCAAACAGCCATCCTGTCTTGCGTCTTTAGCTTATTCTTTATAACTAACCACAAATGGAATGAATGTCTAGGGATGCATTGACTGAACCAAATCGAGTTGACCCAAACTACCTTATTCTCTCTATACCGCAAATTATTCCAAACCTCCCAAGAACCAAAAAACTGTAAATTGCCTTCCATGTCTTTCCAACGAAACCGATCTTCCGTATCAGGCATAAGATGAAGGGTATGAATATTTATGAGAACTGGGTAAAGATCATACCACGCCTGAGGCCATCTCCATTGCCCGTTTTCAGCAACAAGATCCGCCACCGTTGTGCTTAGAGAAAAACCAGCTCTAGTAATATTTCGCGGAGTAATAAACGAACGAAGAGGGCTGCAAGTACACCAATTGTCACTCCACGCATTTGTTTGATGACCACTGTGAATAGACTTCCAAATGAAGGGTCGAACTTTAGATCGGATAGCCAAAAGCTTTCGCCAACTCCAAGTAACATTACCCCGTCACTGAACCTCCCAAAAATTATTGCCTTTTAACTTGTAAGAATGAATCCACTGAACCCAAAGAGACGGACGATTAGTAATTATACTCCAGATATGAGATGTCAAAAAAGCTTTGTTAACATCCATAATACTACGAATACCCAATCCACCCTCGTCTTTCGGAGTACACACCTCCTTCCAGGCGACTTTAGCACGAACTGAACCCTGATTACCTCCATTCCATAAAAAACTACGTAATCTTTTCTCCAGGTCCTTTATAACACTAGATGGAAGCATAAAGACCGAAGCCCAGTAAGAGTACAAGGCTGTTAGAACCGAATTGATTATCTGGAGCCTCCCTGCAAACGACAGGGATTTAGTCATCCAGTTATCTATTCGTCTTTCCATACGCTCCAGAAGAACTTTACAGTCTCTAGCAGCTAGTCTCGTTGAAATCAACGGGACTCCCAAGTAACGCACAGGCAACGAACCCTCTTGAAAGGGCAACAAATTCAAAATCTGATCTTTCATACACCGCGTCACATTACTGAAGAAAACAGTACTTTTTGGCAAGCTAGGAACCAGGCCCGAAATCTGAGTAAATTTATCAAGAGCTTCTTTTAAGTGCTTCACCGAGACCCTGTCACCATGAGAGAATAAGAACAAGTCATCCGCAAACGAAATATTTATAATCTTCTGCTTAGAGCAATGAGCATGAAACTTAAAAGAAGAGTTCGAAGCAGTTCGTTGTAGAATAAGGGACAAAACTTCCATCACTAACGTAAACAAGTAAGGGGACATTGGATCCCCTTGTCTAAGACCACGCTTCCCTGCAAAGTAACCATGCAGCTCACCATTGATGCTTAACGAATAGGACACCGTAGTAACACATGTCATAATCCAGTTAACCATTTTATGGTGAAATCCAAACTGGTGCAGAATTGACTCAAGAAACGGCCAACTAACCGTATCATACGCCTTCTGAATGTCAATCTTAAAAGCACATCTCGGTTGACCTCTGTTAAGATGGTAATTGTGCATCAATTCCTGCGTAAGAAGAATATTATCTGATATTTTCCTGCCCGGAACAAACGCCGATTGATTTATGCTTACCAATTTATCCAAGCTCCCCTTAATTCTGTCCGTTATTATCTTGCTAATGCACTTATAAAGAACATTACAGCAAGAGATAGGACGATAATCAAGAACCGAATTAGGAGTATCCATCTTAGGAACCAGAGCAAGAATAGTGTGATTGAGTTGCTTTAAAAGTTTTCCATTCTCAAAAAAATCAAGCACAGCATTTGTCACCTCATCTCCCACTATATCCCAAGCTTGTTTAAAGAATGCCGACGTGAAACCATCAGGACCAGGGGCCTTATTGTCACCAGTGCTAAACATTGCTTTTTTAACTTCTTCACGAGTCACCTGTCTAATCATATGGTCAGCCGTATGTTGACTAAGCGTATTAAGAAACAAGTCACCCTCCTCAAAAGTGGAAACCAACTGAGCCGTTCCCAAGAAATTCGAGTAATGATCTACTAGCGCCCCAGGGATATCCTCACCTTCAAACCGATTTCCATTCACATCCTTAATACAGCTAATTTTGTTTCTCGCATTCCTACTTTTCACACATTTGTGAAAATAGGAAGTATTAGAGTCACCAGCACAGAGCCACTCAACCTTGGACTTTTGCTTTAAAAAACACTCCTCATCATAAGATGCCACCTGATAATCACTAAGACATTTTGCAGCCGTATCACGGATACCCTCATCTAACGGATTAGCATCAACAAGTTGCTGGATATCATCAAGCTCTTTACGCAGCCGACATTCCTTTTCATGAAGGTTACCTTGCTGATGAAGTAGTTTACGAAGACAAGGTTTCAGATTTCTCAATTTCTTAACAACAGAAAACATGGCATAACCCTGAATATCTTTAGCCCATTCAGTAGTAACATACTGTCTAAATTCCTCCTTCGTGGTCAGAAAATTTGGAAACTTAAAAGGCTTTAGTTTATTGCGAGTAAGAGCAGGTAATTTCAGAACACACGGAGTGTGATCAGAAACACGAGGTGGCTTAAACAACGCGTAGGCATCCGGAAACATATCCATAAACTTAACATTACTCATAATACGATCAATCTTTTTAAGTACTCCAGTACCCTCTCTAGGTTTCTGGGTCCAGGTATAATGTAAACCATGACTCTGAACATCCATAAGTTCCACATCTTGAATACAATCAAAAAATTCTCTCATACCTATGGTATGATTTGAAGGGCCATATAAAGAATCTTCCATATTAAGAGCAGTGTTAAAATCTGTCACACCCCGAAATATCAGAGCATTGGCGTGACTGGACTGGTATCTTCATTGCACAGCGGAAGTGTTTGAGCTAAGACTTCTAGAAATTGAATGCCCGCTAAGTACTCAAAATCCCGTGGGTTCTCCTATTCCAACCGTTCCATAGCTTTGAAAATGCAACCTGAGAAAGAACATGCGAAAAAGTCAACATAAAGTTGAGCGAGTTCATAGTTTGTTTGTTTTGTATCAAATGCGTTTTAAAACACTTGTAATCTTGCATTTGAAAAACCGGTTTGTGAGATCTTAATATCTCATAGCATTTGAAATGTCATCTTTGTATATCGGTAACGAAATGTTTCCTGCTATGTTTATAAACCGATATATGTAACTGTTGACTTTGTAAACCAGTAATGAAATGTTTTCTGTCGTATCTGTAAACTGGTATTGAAATGATTTCTGTTATCTTTGTAAACCGGTATTGAAATGTTTTCTGATATCTTTGTAAACCGGTATTGAAATGTTTTCTGTTATCATGTAATCATGGTATGCTCTGATTCATTCATGGAGTTTGTTAAGGATTTATCAGTGGGTAGCGAGCCCCCTGACATAATGTACCATAAGCAAATAACCAAACCGAGAACACTTTGTCATCATTGGGTTCACAAAAGCACTCCAGGGTATACCAACCAGGAGTGGGGCGTGCCTCAAGCCCAATAGATCTACACCTTTTGCACCTTGGTCACTGAGTGATTAATGGTTACTAATGTAGTTTCCCTACTTATGCACATTGATCATGTCATCTACTCCGTAACTAACATACCAATAGTTTTAGCATGTATTTCCCCTCGATGTTTTTGAAAACAAAACATTGAAAACAGTGAAAGGAGGGACATGAACTCACTGGTTGTCTTATTTTTCGTACTCAGACCAACCCAGTCCTATTGTTGTAACTTGGACATTCCTGTCCCTAGTCGTGAAAATCATGCATGTTTCGTAAATACGCATTGGTTGTAAGATCCGGTAAGTTTAGCTTAAACATTTTCGTAAACCATTTGAGTTTGTTGAAATCCTGTTGCGGAATGGTTTAGAAACATATGATTTTTGTTTCTCGAAACATTGTGTTTTTGCAAAACTTGCATGTCTTTCCACCCCCGAAAACATTTATAAAAATGTAAAACAGTAAAAAGTGGGGGGTATGAACTCACCTTGATATTCCTGTGCAAAGCTAGCTTAGTGATTCCGTGATGTCGTTCCATGAACGTGAATTAGCTAGCGTGCAACTATGACATTCCTATGAAGGAATACTTATAAGTTTCTATATAAGACAACGTATGTAACACCCCAACCCGGAAGGGCTGACGTGTCACAATAACAGTATCATAAACAAAAGTCATAATTCCATTTATTTATTTGACAAGGATACCACCATGAAACTTAAGGTTTAATTTACAAGCGGAAACATTTGACTGAAATTAACTAATATCTTCAGATTTATTCCTAGGCTTTATTCTTCTCTCTTTTCCCCGCCCAAAGTAACCTGCGTACCTGTATTCACAAAAATTTACGGAATGAGCTGAATGCTCAGTACGGAATAATAGGCTCAAATAACAATTAACGATTTATATGAGATGTTATTCGGATGGAACTTTATGCAAAAATGATAAGATGCAAGAACATAATTTCATAATCATATCATACGGATGTACCCATGAGCAAACTTAAAAAGTGACAATACACAGGTAGCTACTCCTGCATATTTATCACATGAGATGGCGAATTGGCATACCCGTTATCCATCTCCTTATACTTAAATCCTAGGATCGATCCATACGCCTCCTAATAGTTTATATGTACCACACTTGTACTTAAGAGACGCCGTGAACTGATCTCTCCGCCACGGGTGGAGCACATGATGTCGATGCCGCAACAACATGCTCGTGGGACACTCCACGAGAAGCGATACTCAGGGTAACAGAGTACAAATGGTCTTATTCACATAACTTATAAAACTTATTTTCATAACAAAACGGAACATATAGTAGAACATGCGATAATGAGTATAACATAATACTATCGCATGACATGAAAGCTAAATCAAATGATTAGAATAGGAATCGAACGGACTGTCAAATGAATCGATAATCAAAGACGTGAGGAGTTTTTTAAAAGATATAGTAATTTAGTGGTTTATAACAATTTGAACATGAAGCAATAAGAGTGGGGTAAGGATCCGTACCTTAATAATTCCAAATTGATGCTACCTTGTGATAATATTTTAGATTTATACGGACAGAGTTTAGACTACTGATTAGTCTTTTAACCTAATTTAAATAACATGCACACAACTAGGTTAGTAACTTAATACAGCATTTACGATAACTCACGAGATCAAATTCTCACAACGAACGACAAAGTGCGATACTTCATCCATCGAATTAACGATGATCCGTCAAATTAATGACGAACGACAAAGTACAATACTTTATCCATCGAATTAACGATGATCCGTCAAATTAATGACGAACGACAAAGTATAACCCTAATGTGGGCAGCACTTAATAGCGATCGAGTTATTACCCTGTTCTTAATTAGTGTTTTTGGTAGTAATCGGACGATAACTCAGCGAAATTTTGGAGTTTGATCATCGTTTTTGTGCCCAGAATCAAGTGCCAACATCCTCTATTTATAGGTGAATTTTGACCCTTAGGCGGCCCGCGTGAGTTTTAAGCTAACTTGAGGCGGCCCGCGAGAGAACTTATTTTATGTATAGGGTTGCCACGTGTGGGACTAGGCTAGCTGAGTCGACGAAATCATTAAATTCAACTTCGTTCGCAAGTTATTAAGATAATCGTTAAGTAGGGAATACCCCCCCCCCCCCTGAGTTTTAGGGGCCCTAATCCTGATTCTGAAAATTCTGAAAATTTTAGGGTTTGTGCAGAATCACTTGGGTGTCTTAATTAGGGTTTTCCTAATAATAATAATAATAATGGTTTTAAATTTATGGTTATTACAACTATTACCCCCTTAAAAGAAATTTCGTCCTCGAAAATTTTCAAATAAGAACATATCGCATACGTAACGGGACTTTCATAGCAGAGTTACTAACTTATATAACCAGAATCTCCTAAACACACATGTGTATCTGAAATTCATAATTAAGGTCATGACTATAATTGTCAATTACCTTACATATGTGCCCTAATGGTCCTCCTATAACGCATCTTAATAAAATATCTTACCGTAAGAAAAGTCAATGGAGACTTACAGATACTAGAGTGACTTATTGATACTGATATCTCCTACATAAACATACTTAACCCTAACTAAGATATATTCACATAAAGCAAAGCAGGAATGATCACAAACATAACTAAATGAACATAGATTTAAAGAACAAGGTTTACCGTTACCTTGACTAAAATTCTATTGTTCGAATAGATTAGGGTATAGAGAGTGAATTGATTCTTCAGATTCCCATGTTGCTTCGTGTTCAGAGTGATTTTTCCAAAGGACTTTAACAAACGGAATTACTTTCCTACGCAAAACCTTTTCTTGTCGATCTAAAATGGCTTCTGGTTCCTCTTCGTATGACAAATCTTCGTGAAGTGTAAGTAACGGATAACTAATGACATGAAGTGGATGATAATTATATCCTCTTAACGAGGAGACATGAAAAACGTTATGAACGTGAGAGAGTTGAGGCGGTAACGCCAGTCGATATGACACTTCTCCAATTCTTTCAAGGATTTCAAACGGACCAATGAAACGGGGACTAAGCTTCCCTTTAATTCCAAATCTACGAACACCACGCCAAGGTGATACCTTTAAGAAAACGTGGTCGCCAATTTTAAATTCGAGTGGTCGTCTATCTTGATCTGCATAGCTCTTTTGTCTGCTCTGAGCTTCTTTCAGTTTTTCTCGTGCCATAATGACTTTTTCATTTGTAATCTGAACTAGTTCTGGTCCTTCAATAATCTTTTCTCCAACTTCATCCCAGCATATCGGTGCTCGACATTTCCGACCGTACAAAAGCTCAAAAGGTGCCATGCCAATACTTGCTTGCCAACTATTGTTGTAAGCGAACTCAACAAGGCATAGATATTCATCCCAGTTTCCAGACCATTCAAGTGCACATGCTCGGAGCATGTCTTCCAAGGTTTGGATCGTACGTTCTGACTGCCCATCTGTTTGTGGATGGAAAGCCGTACTAAACTTCAGTCGTGTCCCCCAAGCTGCCTGAAAACCTTTCCAAAATCGTGAGGTGAAACGTGGATCTCTATCGGAAACAATGGAAGATGGTGTGCCATGGAGTCGAATAATTTCTTGAAGAAATATTTCGGATAACTTATTAACCGAAAATCCTTGCTGAGTAGAAAATGTGCTGACTTCGACAATCTATCGACAACAACCCATATAACATCATTCTTCTTGAATGTTTTAGGCAAACCGGTAACAAAATCCATTGTGATCTCATCCCACTTCCATATGGGAATATCTAATGGCTGCAACAGACTGCTTGCTCGTTTGTGTTCAATTTTCACTTGTTGGCAAGTGAGGCATTTACTTACATATCGAGCAACGTCTTCCTTCATGCCATTCCACCAGAAGTTCTGTCTTAAGTCTCGATACATCTTGGAAGATCCTGGGTGAATTGAAAATGGTGAGCTGTGAGCTTCGGCTAACAATGACTCACGAAGGCTGGAGTCATCGGGTACACAAAGTCTTTTACCGCACCAAATCACCCCATGATGGTCTATACTAAATTCAGATTGCTTACCCACCTCAAGATTTTGCACAATTGCCCAAAGTTCTCCATCTTGCTTTTGTGCATCTTTGATCCGTGATATGAGGTCGGGTTCAATCTGCATTCTAGCTAGATATCCATCAGATTTACTAACCTGAAGCCAAATGTTCATCCTTTCGAGATCCCTCCTAATACGAGGCTGAATTTGTAAGCAAGATATAGTCCCGGAATTCTTTCGGCTCAACGCATCAGCTACAACATTGGCTTTACCTGGATGGTATTGGATATTTACATCGTAATCTTTTAAAAGTTCTAACCACCTTCTTTGCCTCATATTTAGCTCCTTCTGCGTGAATATGTACTTGAGGCTCTTGTGGTCAGTAAAGATGTCACAACTCTCACCATACAGATAGTGTCGCCAAATCTTAAGTGCAAAGACGACTGCGGCTAGTTCTAAATCATGTGTAGGGTAGTTAACTTCATAAGGCTTTAACTGACGGGAGGCATAAGCGATAACCTTTCCATGTTGCATTAGCACACAACCTAATCCTTTCTTTGAGGCATCACTATAGACTTGGTAACCTCCTGATCCAGAAGGGAGAGCGAGTATCGGAGAAGATACGAGTCGCTTCTTCAATTCTTCAAAACTTTTCTCTTGTTCCTCATTCCATGAGTACTTCACCCCTTTCCTTAGGAGTTTTGTGAGTGGTAAAGCAATTACTGAGATTCTTTCAACAAATCTTCGGTAATAGCCAGCAAGACCCAAGAAACTTCGTATTTCGGTAACAGAAGTGGGTCTTGGCCATTTTGTAATAGCTTCAACCTTTGTTGGGTCTACCATAATTCCCTCTGCTGATATGACATGACCTAGAAATGCCACTTGGCTAAGCCAAAAGTCACATTTGGAAAACTTCGCGTACAACTTCTCATGCCTCAAGGTTCCAAGTACTGCATGTAGATGTGCTTCATGCTCTTCACGACTCTTAGAATATACCAGAATGTCATCGATAAAGACAATAATGAATTTGTCTAGGAATTTGTGAAACACGCGATTCATCAAATCCATGAAGACTGCGGGTGCATTAGTTAGCCCAAAGGGCATAACCAAAAATTCGTAATGACCATATCGAGTACGAAAGGCAGTTTTGGGAACATCATCATTCTTGATCTTTAGCTGATGATACCCGGACCTCGGGTCGATTTTTGAGAAGAATTGAGCCCCCTGAAGTTGATCAAAGAGATCATCAATGCGAGGCAGAGGATACTGATTACGAATAGTAATCTTGTTCAACTCTCGGTAGTCAATACATAAACGCATACTACCGTCTTTCTTTTTCACAAATAAGACCGGAGCACCCCAAGGTGAAACACTGGGTCTTATGAATCCTAGATCTAACAATTCTTGCAATTGTTCCTTCAACTCCTTCAGTTCCATTGGAGCCATACGGTATGGAGCTTTAGAAATAGGTTCGGCACCAGGGATCAAGTCGATGGTGAATTCTACCTGACGGTCAGGTGGTAATCCCGGTAGTTCATCCGGGAATACATCAGGATATTCACGAACAACGGAATGGCTATCGATACTCTTAACACTAGCAGAAGTATCCTTAATCGATGCTAGGAATCCAGCACAGCCGTTTGATATGAATTTTCGAGCCTTGAGCGCAGAGATAATCTTAAGAGATTTATGAGCTTGAGTTCCCTGATATATAATATCAGGATGATGAAAATCACCGAAAGTAACACGGCGAGAATGACAATCTATAGTTACGCGATGTCGAGACAACCAATCTATTCCTAGAATAACATCAAAGTCACACATATGTATTGGAAATAGATCGGCCTTAAACACAATAGATTCAATACGGATCGGACAATCTTTATATACGGAAGTGATTACGGATGAATTTTCCATGGGAGTGTAAATGGTTAAGGTATGATTTAAGAGAGTTGGTCTTATCGGAAGGTACTTAGTAAACGAGTGGGATACTAAAGAATGAGTCGCTCCTGTATCGAATAACACATAGATACTATGTTTACCAAGCTGAAGGGTTCCCGACACAGTACCTGGGACATTAGCAGCATCAGTAGCAGAAAGTGCGAAAACTCTTCCTCCAACATTGGGTTGGTTATTCTTCTTAGTGTCTTTCTTAGTACATTCCTTAATCATGTGTCCAGTTTGGCCACATCTAAAGCATGCTCCTGTACTCCGGTGACATACGCCCTGATGTCTCTTACCACAAGTATTACATATAGGATATGTAATCTGATTCGGGTTTACATGTTGATTCAGTGGTTGGGCTCTAATAGGTTCTGCATACAACTGAATCTGGTTTTGAGCAGGCCTCGGGTTTTGTGGTCTAGGTTGCCATGGACGTGCCTGATTTCCAGAGTTTTGATTTCCTTGCACTTTGCGATCTTGATGCTGTGGCGTAGTGGATGATTGGCCGATTTCCTGCTTAAATTGTCCTTCCCTATTTCTCTTCTTATTATCCCCAGTTCGAGATAAGAATTCTTTCCTTTCGAATTCAAAAGTTTTGATTGCATCAGCAACTTCGGTGATATCCTTAAATTTCATGTACATGATCGACTTCCGAATTCGATCATTGACTGCCCACTTGCATTTTTCTGCCTGGACTTCTGCCGTTCCTGCAACGTCTCCTACAATACTAGCCAACCTTGCAAATCTAGTAATGAACTCAGAGGCTGGTTCATCACTCCCCTGTCGAATCACTGCATACTCCCTGATATAAGCTTCTTTATCAGCGGTTGAAAAATACTTGTCGTAAAAGATGTTACGAAGGTCGACCCATGAAAGATTAGCGTTAAAATCATCCCCTCCTTTGACTTGCTTATATCCTTCCCACCAAGTTTGTGCGTCATCTTCAAATTTGTAGGTAGCCAATCTAACTTTGTATTGCTCCGGAACTCCAAGAACTCCGAAGATCTTTTCAATATGAGCTATCCAGTTCCTTGCTTCGACTGGATTTTTAGCGTGACTAAAGGATTTCGGCTTTTGTTTTTGGAATTTAGCGATCCATATGTCTATACTATAGTTAGTATGGTTCGTGGTATTCTCACGAGTTTCTCCACCAGAGGTTGGATTACTGTTAGTGCCTTCTGGATGACGAGTTTGTTGAATAACGGCCTCAGCGGTTTGAGCAACAAGGTTTGGAAGCAACCCGGCAACAGCCTGGTTGATAGCATTAATTACGCTTGGATCAACTGGAGTCTCATTCGAAGAAGTGTTGTTACGTACATGGTTAGTACGAGTACTCCTACGTAGCGGACGACGAGGAGGCATATCTATACGAAAAAACATAGGAATTAAACCAAATAAGAGATCAAGTTGAATCCTATCATAGATATCTACCCATTCCTCACAGGTTTTTATTACTATCTTCAAGTTTTCTACAGGAAAGAGCCTTTGCTCTGATACCATACCTGTAACACCCCAACCCGGAAGGGCTGACGTGTCACAATAACAGTATCATAAACAAAAGTCATAATTCCATTTATTTATTTGACAAGGATACCACCATGAAACTTAAGGTTTAATTTACAAGCGGAAACATTCGACTGAAATTAACTAATATCTTCAGATTTATTCCTAGGCTTTATTCTTCTCTCTTTTCCCCGCCCAAAGTAACCTGCGTACCTGTATTCACAAAAATTTACGGAATGAGCTGAATGCTCAGTACGGAATAATAGGCTCAAATAACAATTAACGCTTTATATGAGATGTTATTCGGATGGAACTTTATGCAAAAATGATAAGATGCAAGAACATAATTTCATAATCATATCATACGGATGTACCCATGAGCAAACTTAAAAAGTGACAATACACAGGTAGCTACTCCTGCATATTTATCACATGAGATGGCGAATTGGCATACCCGTTATCCATCTCCTTATACTTAAATCCTAGGATCGATCCATACGCCTCCTAATAGTTTATATGTACCACACTTGTACTTAAGAGATGCCGTGAACTGATCTCTCCGCCACGGGTGGAGCACATGATGTCGATGCCGCAACAACATGCTCGTGGGACACTCCACGAGAAGCGATACTCAGGGTAACAGAGTACAAATGGTCTTATTCACATAACTTATAAAACTTATTTTCATAACAAAACGGAACATATAGTAGAACATGCGATAATGAGTATAACATAATACTATCGCATGACATGAAAGCTAAATCAAATGATTAGAATAGGAATCGAACGGACTGTCAAATGAATCGATAATCAAAGACGTGAGGAGTTTTTTAAATGATATAGTAATTTAGTGGTTTATAACAATTTGAACATGAAGCAATAAGAGTGGGGTAAGGATCCGTACCTTAATAATTCCAAATTGATGCTACCTTGTGATAATATTTCAGATTTATACGGACAGAGTTTAGACTACTGATTAGTCTTTTAACCTAATTTAAATAACATGCACACAACTAGGTTAGTAACTTAATACAGCATTTACGATAACTCACGAGATCAAATTCTCACAACGAACGACAAAGTGCGATACTTCATCCATCGAATTAACGATGATCCGTCAAATTAATGACGAACGACAAAGTACAATACTTTATCCATCGAATTAACGATGATCCGTCAAATTAATGACGAACGACAAAGTATAACCCTAATGTGGGCAGCACTTAAACATCCATTGGATATATTGATCGATCGGACAATGAATCGTAATAGCGATCGAGTTATTACCCTGTTCTGCAGCACCCCGCTATACTTAATTAGTGTTTTTGGTAGTAATCGGACGATAACTCAGCGAAATTTTGGAGTTTGATCGTCGTTTTTGTGCCCAGAATCAAGTGCCAACATCCTCTATTTATAGGTGACTTTTGACCCTTAGGCAGCCCGCGTGAGTTTTAAGCTAACTTGAGGCGGCCCGCGAGAGAACTTATTTTATGTATAGGGTTGCCACGTGTGGGACTAGGCTAGCTGAGTCGACGAAATCATTAAATTCAACTTCGTCCGCAAGTTATTAAGATAATCGTTAAGTAGGGAATACCCCCCCTGAGTTTTAGGGGCCCTAATCCTGATTCTGAAAATTCTGAAAATTTTAGGGTTTGTGCAGAATCACTTGGGTGTCTTAATTAGGGTTTTCCTATTAATAATAATAATAATAATAATAATAATAATAATAATAATGGTTTTAAATTTATGGTTATTACAACGTAGATAAACTACGTGTCCGAGCTCTACCGAATCGTTAACCAACGATTCTAGGGAAGTGTTATCATCTTGATTTAGAATAACCAAGTTATGGTTATTTGATCCTGTTTATAACCGGGATAAAACTAAGTCTAAAAACAAAAACGACTTAGTTTTCGAATGGTTTATAATGTATATATTTATATATTTAAATATAAATATACTTACGGCATCGTGTTAGTGGTCGCGAATAGGAATACGTAGGTGGATAGCGGTTCGTGTCGTTGTAAGATGGAAATAAATAAATACATATATATACATATATTTTGAGCCGAGATGTTTGAAATGTAAACTCAGAATTCCGTCGTTTGAAAATAAAGGTAAATGGTATTCGTCGAATGATATAACTTCGTTTGTAATTCGTAAACGCCGCCAAAATAAATATATATTTATATTTATTTTATAAGAAGAATTCAAAATCCGATAAGTGTCGTTTTTGGATCACAAATACCTGTCGTGTTTCGGGTTTTTAACGAAAATCGGGCAGAGTTTCCTCTGTTTTTAGGATGCCCCGACAATCAAAGTTGTCGATATTTTGTCAAGGTTCAACAATTGTCAACAAACAAAATTTATATATATATATATATACTATTTGTCAAGCGCCAAAACGTAAACAATCACTAGTTTATAAACGTTGTTTAATCGGGTCGAGCTCGGTCCGCGTAATCTAAAAAAAATCTATAGCGAACTAACTAAATTTCGCGTCGTTATAACTTTACCGGGTCTTGCGTTGACTACGACTTACCACGTTGACCGTCTTTGACCTGTTGACCAACGTTGACTGACTTTGACCGTAGTTGACCAGGTTTGACCCGAACCCGAACCAAAATCTAAGTCGTTTACTTATTCCACCGAACCGAATCTAACCCGATGTTGACCACGTTTGACCCGAACCCAAACTGAACTAGACTTGAACGGAAGTTAAAACTCATACACGAACGAAACCAGATCTGATCTGAACCGAGACGTCTCCCAAAAACCCAAAACCCCTCTCGAACTAAACCACCTCCACTGCCATCTTCACCACTAAAACCTGAAACAGCGACAATCGAATGGAGAGAATGGGGTCCAAAGGATCTGAGATGACGAGGAACAAAGAGTCAAGAACTTACCAGAGTGGAGATCGAAACATGGCTGCCGTTGATGTTCTCGTCGGACTGACGTCATTCGCCAGAAAGCGTCATCATCACAGTCGTCGGAGATCGTTGTCGGTTCCGTCGGCTCTCTCCTTCTGCTATCTCCTTCTCTCTCTAGCGTCTCTCTCTCACTCCCGTGCTCTCTCTCTCTCTCTCTCTCTCGCGGACGTGCGCCACCACCAGATGGTGGTGGCCGGTCGTTTAAATGAGGAACATGGGGGCTGTGAGGGTTTGTCGGAACAAGCACGGCCGGCAGCCGTTCATGGAGTGTGAGAGAGAGTGTGACACTTGGGTTTTCCCGAACCAACTGTCGTCCTTAAATGAATGTATGTACGTATATATATAATATTAAATGAAAGTTTATGAATTATTTTGGCGTGCTATGTGATCCACGTATTAAATTATGTGTATGTATTATATATATGAGTGTATGTGTGTTATATGAGTGGGCCGAGACCCCAAAGGACCCGACTCGAAGATACTCGGGCCGGTTGGGCCGTGACCTTAGCCCACCCGGAAACCCCCCTAACCCACTCGGATATATATAACCGGCTAACCCTCACACACTCTCCTTTTTCACCCTTTCACCTCATCCTCTCTCACCACACACACCCTCCCTCTCTCTCTCTCTCTAAAAACCCTAGAACTTCACTAACCAAGCATCCTCCTCCTCTCTCTCGGATTAACCGGCGACAACAAGGGACCTCGGTTCAAGCTCATTGACATCACTCGGAAGCTTCCTTCACCAATCCTCCATACCCTCACATTTTTTACCACCAACCGGTTAGTGTTTCCTTGCAAATAGATGAAAACATAGGACAAAGGTGCTTGATTGATGATAATGTATGTTTTGCTTGATTGATGATAATGTATGTTTGGCTTGATTAATGATAATGTATGTTTTGCTTGATTAATGACAATGGGTGTTAAAGATGCCTGTTTGCTTGTTTGCTTATGAATATACACATGAATGTTCTTGATGAAAAGAGTGAGATGTTACATGTTATCACTCATGAAATGCATGGTGTGCTTGTTGTAGTAGCAAAAGCTTAGTTCGGTATGCTTTAGGTCCCTCTTGATGAATTTGATGAGTTTAACCGATGATGATCATAAGAAATAATTGAATGTATGAAGAACAATTTGAATGTCATGAAAATATTTGAAAAGGCTGTGTTTGATCTAAATTGTTTGGAAATTAGACAATAAAACATGTTTATTGGAGATAGTACACAATTTGCATGAAATCTCAATTCTATTGGATAGTACTGTTGGAACAGGTTCTAGAAGGATTCTTGTGCACGTTTCGGAGGTTGCGACTCGAAACCCCCGGTTACGACTCGCAACCAAACCATGACAACTCGAGACCGCCCGGTTGCGACTCGAGACCGCCCGGTTGCGACTCGAGACCACCCGGTTACGACTCGCAACCAAAACGTGACAAGTCGAGACTACGGCGGTTGCGACTCGTAACCAAGACATGACAAGTCAAAACACCGGTTGCGACTCACAACCAAGACGTGACAAGCCGCAACCTCCGGTTGCGACTCGCAACTGTGTGTTCTCACCACCTGGTCTCGACTGGGCTGTTAGTTATTGGGCCCAAAGTGTATTAAGCTGTGCATGATTGTTACTGTTTAAGTGGGCTACGTGTTGACTATTAACTGTTGCTGTAATTATATGTTAAGCATGCTATGTGTTAGTTATGTGTAGATTATACGTGAATACTTGTACCCCAACTTGACCTATATTGGTGACCATGCTAGGACGTGGTGACCAACGTGATCAACCGGGTAATTAATCTACCGAGCAACCCAAGGTGAGTTCACAACCTAAAGCATGTATTCCCGGTGGTTTGGGAAACGGAACTAAAACAACACTATCCCCTTATAAGGGATACAACTTACTTTTCTTCCCTTGTTATTGGGAACCTTTTAGTTAATTACTGTTTATACGGATTGCAACCAACGGCACTAAACGAAACTCTATCACTTAAAGTCCCTACTACTTAATACCGATTAGTCGCCGGGGCCAGGCGAACGGGTTATTAGTTGATAGCGCTATTTAGGTCTTACCAACCTCACACCGTGCCAAGGTATGGGATCGGTCGTGAACTAATGTACTCAGGCATCCGTCAATGATGATAGAACATTGACATCGGGGCACTCTCTTGCGGATACGCAACGGTCACCTAGTGTTCGGTATTGGAAAAAAAAAACAGTTTAGTTGCTAACTTTTG
>JARYGA010044356.1:0-61230 GCA_030545235.1 Helianthus tuberosus | reverse complement strand
AGAACTAGTAGCGTTTTCTTTCATTGCATTCACGACAATTACATTGAGTTTAAACATTCCATTTAGGGCATAGCCCTTACCAACATACACACCATTTTTGGTCAACACGACCTTATCCGACTCAATCACCATTTTGAACCCAAACTTGTTCAATTGCCACCCCGAAACAAGGTTCTTACGAATTTCTGGAACATACAACACATTGGACAATGTGAGTTCTTTTCCAGACGTCATCTTCAAAACAACGTTACCCTCGCCTTTTATTTCCGCCGTGGCAGAATTTCCCATGAAAACCTTTTCTCCATTAGTCACCTCCTTGAAGGTGTTGAAAAGGCTTTTGTCAAAGCACACATGTCGAGTAGCCCCCGTATCGACCCACCAATCCTTGTTATTTTGCCCAACTATGTTCACTTCCGTGACCAAAATCGAGAGGTCCGTGACCATGGCAACAAGCTTATCGACTTCGTCTACCATGTTCACTTGTTGAACATTTTCCTTCTTCTTGGGAAGCTTGCATTCGCTAGCCTTGTGGCCTTGCTTTTGACAATTGTAACAAATTCCAAGGAACTTCTTTTTCCCAACTCCCCCCTTAGGACCAAGGTTGGAGCGTTTCCCATGACTTTTCTTCCCGCCCTTTCCACTGTTTTTTCCCTTCGAAGATTGCCCATGTTCAACAAGATTGGCCTTCACAGTTTCAGGACCATCAACCTTTTTTAGGGCCACTTTCTTATCTTCTTCAACCCGAAGACGAACAACAAGATCTTCAATGGTCATCTCCTTTCGCTTATGCTTGAGATAGTTCTTGAAATCAACCGAACTTGGTGGCAGTTTTTCAATCATTGCTGCAACTTGGAATGTCTCGCTGAGGACTATTCCTTCCGCATGAATATCATGAAGAATAACTTGCAATTCTTGAACTTGACTCATGACAGTTTTTGCATCTATCATTTTAAAGTCCAAGAACTTAGCCACCACGAATTTCTTAGTGCCCGCATCTTCTGTTTTGTATTTGCGATCCAACGACTCCCATAATTCTTTGGCAGTTTTGGCTTTGCAATACACATTATACAATGTGTCCACCAAACCATTCAAAATAAAATTGCGGCACAGGAAATCCGAATGATTCCAAGCATGCATCGCGCTCACAGTTTGATTATTCAAATCCCCTTCATCAACATGGGGTTTAGGTTCAGTCAAGAACCTTGCCAGATTCAACGTGGTCAGATAAAAGAACATCTTTTGCTGCCACTGTTTGAAATTCACACCACTGAATTTCTCTGGTTTTTCAGCATGCGACACTGCATTAGGCAGTGGTGTCACCAGACCGGTAGTGACGGTAACAGCGGAAGTCATGACCGCAGAAACAGCACTGGTCATGACAGCAGAAACAGCAGTAGTCATCGGCTGGGATTCCATTCTGAAAAGAACAAGAACAATCAGTAAATATAATCTGTTTAAGTTTGTTAGAAAATAACCACTGTTCGAAACAACTGATCAACCACTGATCAGTAAACAACTGATCTGAAACAACTGATCAACCACTGATCAGTAAACAACTGATCTGAAATAACTGATCAACCACTGATCAGTAAACAACTGATCTGAAACAACTGATCAACCACTGATCAGTAGTTTACTGATCAGTAAACACTGGTCAACCACTGATCCGTAAGCACTGGTCAACCACTGTTTGAAACCACTGACCAGAACAGCAAATGAATCAGAAGTAGAAAAGAAGATGTAAAACAGTAAACGAGTGAACCGGGCTTGTGTTTAACACAATTCCCTTAAACAGATTCGTCGTCTGTTCCCAGGGCACGCCGGTTCGAAGCAGCACCGCGCACTGCCGGACTTGAGCACTTGCCTGAAAAGAACAAGAAGCTGTGTTGCGGAGATAGAGAGAAGAGAAGTTGTTTTCTGTGTATCTCAACTGATCAGCTTTGCCTTCGATTTATAGTGCTAGAACCATAACCGAAATCAGCAAATTAAAGACCAAATAATGGTCATTAGTGTATCAGTTACGAAACTGATAGTCAGTTTGAAAAATGAAATAATGATCTTCATTCATTTCAGTTTCAAAACAGAAAGTCACGAGTGCAAAAAACTGCTCCACGCGGACCCGGGTTTTCGGAACTGCATTCGTGTCCGCAGGACGTGTGGGCGTACACGAGTTCAACTAAATCCGGTTCCATTTTTTTTCAACCCCCTGCGTGCGCGCGGGTAGGACTTGTGGTAAAACATGTCATAAGACTTCAAAGGCTTCATTAAGGTTTCACCTTATAAATAGCCTTTCTTTTCACTCCCACACCGATGTGGGACAAGGTGAATTACCAACTTGAGACTTTCATTCACACTAAACTTCCAACACAATGATTGCTATAAGATGTTGTACCTTATCCTATTACCGTGTTGCTTTATATTTTCAACAATGTAGTTTTTATGAGATAATGATCAAAACGTTTATTGGATTAATCAAGTGGAAATGGAAAAGCATGTATTTGTTTTAGCATGCCATAGGCCCATGAATGGTATTTTGGTAAAATGGCATTCAACCCTAATATTGAAAGGTGCACTTAATAAGTCAATAGAAAACATTAATAACTTGTTATAGGACGCATACATATATGTATCAAGTACCTGCAGACCTTTGTGCTTACGTGTGCTCATCAATAGGCTGGATTGGCATAATCACAAAATAAGAATTGGTTGAAATGTATCGGAAATCAGATGTCTCTCAAGCAGAGTTCTTTGCATTACTAGAACAGAACTGTATATTTTTAGCACTAGTTGTGTTCTTAGTTCACTAGTATATAGCAATAGAACAAATTGACGGTTTAATTTATTATTTTCAATTTTATTTCAGTAAAAATTGAGAAAGTATTTTATGGCGGAGTAATGAAACAATAATAGTTGTAGTTTTACAACTGAGTATTGGTGTAATAACAAATTTTATGACAATAATCAGAATGTCATTGATATATAAGGAACTGCAGTAAAATCAATAATGAAAAGTAATTCTTTACAGTCAACTTTAATATTGAATTGTAACATTAATGTCCTATTAATCAAGTGACTATTGTTAACTTTATGGTCAGCAACAGTTTATCATAATTTGAACTTTAATATGAATATATTTTGATACAGAAACCATCTGTTGATTCCTCATGAAGCTCAAGGTATACAACTATTCATAAAAAAATATTGAAAATTCGGTTTGGCCATCTACTTTGATTTTTTTCCATGTGGGTTTAGGACATTTTTCACTTCAATTCATTTGGTTCATTTTATTAAGCACCTTAACAAAATAATTGTACTTCAAAGTTTGTAGAGGATTGAGAGAAATCCAGATCTCTATATTTTCACAGAATTGTCAATTTTCCCACCCATTTGACCCGTTAAGCTTTTCGTCCCTTTTACCTTTGAAATGGCATTCCAAACTATTCTGAACACAATCTAAGCTTGAATTGGTGAACTGTCATATAGAGATTAAGATTTAGGTATATTTAAAACTCTAAATAGACCATATCATTGAAATTAATAAGAAACTATTAAATACCAACCTTGTTTTGAATTCAGTTTTGTGATGGTTATACGGACGAAGATAAGGAAAGCATTGAGAGCCAAAGACTCGGAGGAAGGAATAATCAGGTTTGCGTTTAAAGGCATGTTCGAAAGGAGATTTGTTTGAGGAAACACGAGATGGAAGCCGATTGATTAAGTAAACGGCTGGTTCGAAGGCAAAATGCCAGAAACGTTGAGGTAGACTGGATTGAGCTAAGAGAGATAGTCCAGTCTCCACAACATGACGATGGCGACGTTCAACAAAGCCATTTTGTTCGCTTGTGTGAGGGCAAGAACGTCGATGGATGATGCCAAGGTTGGGACAAAAGTGTGCTAAAGGCCGGAATTCCCCGCCCCAATCAGATTGAAAACACTTTAATTTGGTGTTAAGCAGTCGTTCGAACTCTTAAATTCCTATAATCCTTTATGCACAACCCATAGGCATTTCTGCACCTATGCTTCACAAGACACAAGATACAAGCTTCAAAAAGAGCCTTAACCAAACATTTTATAAGTAACCAACTACTGTCACATATACAAGCCTGCATCATCAGTCAAACTTTATTTAAACCCAACTTAATTAGGGTCTCTCCAGCACTAAAAGTGTTATCTTAAGGTAGTGATAGAAAAAAAAAGAGTATTTAAAATAAAACCTTTCATAGTTGTGGGTTTCAGACTTGGCTCTTGCATGCCTCCTATATGCAGCTAATCCAGCTACAACCTGTAGTATGTAACTTCAAATAAAACACATTCTGAAGCATATATTCAACTAGATGACAAATCCTGACCCCAGGAAAAAACTACAAAATGAATAATAAGAATTAACACTTTCTAAAGCATATATTCAAAACCCCAATCGAATGAAAAAAATCCTGCCCCAAAAGATCTACAAAATGAATAATATAAATTATCACTTTCTTATGCTACTAGTGTATTTAGGTCAATTGGGGGATGAGAGTGAAGAAAGGGGTCAAAGTTATAAGCGTACCCCTCCTATAATCGGACTGATGAGATCTTGAGAAAGATTTGGGCTTCATACATGAGCATTTCTCAAAATCTCTCCGTGTTCGTCCCGCATCGCCTTCATGAACTGTACCATTCATATGCTCGCATCTGCAAAACCAAATCACTATCAATTTAACACAAACTAGTAGTGGAAAAATATAAGTCATTTTGAGAAGGAATCCCAAACACCCCTTAAATATGAGTTATATAAGGAGCAAAAAAAGTGAACGATTGCGAGTCTTTTGCCGGCTTGGGTTTCTACAAAGACATGACAGCCGACGGGAGACAAGAGGTCCCAGAGACCATGAACGCCATTACAGATTAACAATTCCATCGATGGTTGCGCCAATTTCGTGAAGAAGGGGGTTAAAAAGGACCGTCAACAACCGTCATACCTCATTACTTCTCCCTTTGAAATCTTTAAGGTAACAAACTAAACCAAAAATGATGGTGTGGATGGTGACGATGATTTAGAATAAGAGAGATGAGGGAGACGGTTGATAATGGTTGAGAGAATGAGAGAGATGGCAGATTGGGTGGTGCAATGTGAAACTCTGGTTATGAAGATGTGAGGAAGAATTAAGCGGGAGGGAATGTTTTAGAGGGAAATTTTGAATTTTGAGAAATATGTGGGGGGAACTTGTATCTAATTATGAAGTTTATAAAACCAATAATGATAAAAATAATTTCAATATTGTTTTTAAGGTTCATTTTTGTATAATGTTCATAAAACTGATAATAATGTATGTAACTAAAATTATTTAGTTTCAAGTGTTAGGTTTTTTTAACTAGTAACTAGACCTGTGCGTGTTGCGGCGCGATTACATTGCAAATATCGAACGAATTACTCGAAGCGTTATGTGATGCATTAAACATATGAAAACACATGTTTTGACGTATCTAATTTAACTCAATAGCATTGCGAATGGATAAAAATGTAGAATATATAGTATTTGTATGCAACCCAACTCATACATAGGAAACACACATAAAATAAGCAAAAAAAATGTATTAAATTCAGATGAACAACCCTAGTTGACCACCAGTGGCCCTAATTGACCTATCAACCATTCAATGGACCAATATCATCCTAATTCCTAAACGTCCTTCATTAACAAAAATGTAGCATTCACAACCCTAGTTGACCACCAATGTCCCTAATTGGCCTATCAATCAACCTAATGGACCATTAATCATCCTAAACAGTCTTTATTGACACTAATCTATCATGAACAACCCTAGTTAACCATTACTAACCCTAATTGGTCCATCAATCATCCTAATGGACCATTGATCGCCCTTAACAGCCTTTATTGACAAAAATTTAGCATGAATAACCCTACTTGGCCATCACTAGCCTTAGGTGGCCCATCAATTATCTTAATAGACCATTGAGCATCTTAAACGCCCTTCCTTACAATAATGGAACATGAACATCCCTAGTTAACCAATCACTGGCCCTAACCCATCAATCATCGTAATGGACCATTGATTATCCTAAACACCCTTCATTGACAAAAATGTGGCATGAATAACCCTACTTGACCATCAGTAGCCCTAATAGGCCCACCAATCATCATAATAGACCATTGGTCATCTTTAACGCCCTACGTTGACAATAACTGAACATAAACAACCCTAGTTGACCATTACTTACTTGCCCTATTTGGTCCATCAAACATCCTAATTGACCATTGATCACTCTTAATGCCCTTAGCAGGAACAACCCCGCTTGACCATCATTAGCCCTATTTGGTTCATCAATCATCCTAAAAGACCATTGATCATCATGAACGCCCTTCGTTGACAATAATGGAACATGAACAACGCTAGTTGACCACCAGTGGCCCTAATTGACCTATTAATCATCACAATGGACCACTATTCATCCTAAACTTCCTTTATTAACAAAAATGTAACATGAACAACCCTAGTTGACCACCCTTGTTCTTTAATATATCAATCATCCTAACAGGCCATTAATCATCCTAGACAGCTTTCATTGACAAAAATGTAGCATGAACAACCTTAGTTGATCATTATTGGCCCTAATTGGTCAATCAATCATCCTAACAGATCATTGATTATCTTAAACGCCCTTCGTTTACAAGAATGGAACATGAACAACCATAGTTGACCACAACTGGCCCTAACTAACTTATTAATCATCCTAATGGACTACTAATCATCCTAAACATCCTTCATTAACAAAAATGTAACATGAATAGCCCTAGTTGACCACCGTAGTTCTAAGTGATATATCCATCATCCTAATGGACCATTAATTATCCCAAACAACCTTCATTGACACTAATGTAACATTAACAACACTAGTTGACCAATACTGGCCTAACTGGTCCATCAATCATCCTAATAGACCACTGATGATCCTTAACGTCCTTCACTGAAAAAATGGAGCGTGAACAACCCTAGTTGAGCACCATTGTCCCTAATTGACATATCAGTCATCCTAATGGACCATTAATCATCCTAAACGGCCTTCATTGACACAAATGTAGTATGAACAACCTTAGTTGACGATCATCGTTATATGTTTAAGCAACATGCACGTGATCATCGATATATGTTTAAACCTTATTATATTAATCATTTAACGATACGTCGACATGTACACATATACATACACTAACATATACATATATGCATACATAATACATATAAATAACTAAGCGCGTATATATATACACAATAAATCAATAAATAAAAAATAAATATTTGTAATTATTTTAAAAATTAATTTATTTATCATAAGAAACTTATTTATTTATTGTTATTAATAATATATACGAAAACTTTTTTTTTATATTTTGCTATTTAGTATCATTAATAAAAAATCATACATGTACAATCAGTATTTATTTATTTTTTATTATTAGTTTTTATTTATTAGTCAATATTAGTATTTACTTAATACTTATTTTTTATTATTAATTTTTTATTACCGTTATATCAAGAGATGTGGTCTTAGAACCGCATCTTTTGACTCTATAATTTTCTTTCAAAAAACTATAAGATGCGATTACATAAAAACCGCATCTTTTGGCCCATGCCGTTTCAAAACAAACATAAATTTGTTTCAAAACACCCATAAGATGCGGTTAAAGAGAAAAACCGCAACTTTTGAAAACACTCATAGCATCTTTTGATCAATTATGTACTAGTGTTCAAAAAGATGCTTAAATGTTGTGAGCAACATCTCTGAAACTTACAATTATTAGACCTTTTTTGAGCCTTTTACTCCTTATCTATAAAATTCAGTCCTATCTTCTGAGATATTGAAGAAAACCCGATAGAAAAGCATACGTTGAGAGAGAGGTATTTTCTTAATTAATTTATGAATTGAATTACAAGCTTCTACTTGTGCTGCTTATTTCCTCTGGTTGCTACTTGATATATTCAGTTCAACATGGTTGTTATTGTTAATTTCTTTGTACGTCAATGCGTGTGTACTTTCCTAACAAACCCCAGATGATGATATCCAGACTTGATTTTTGTAATTTTCTTTAAAAAGTTCGGTTCACTTGTTTAATATATAATATTCATAGATATTTATTTTTCTCATTGGTAGATCTGTTAAAAAGCCACAAGGTTCGGTGTTTTATATGGTATTTTATATTCTACTTTTAGGGCTGTTCTTCGGCTTATTTAGTCAGGTTTTTGCTTCTTCGGGTCGGTTTCTATGAGAAATATTTGTCCGAAACCCGACCCATTTAAAGTTCCAGGTTAATGGGGTCGGTTTTAATTGGTAATTTGATTTGGCTAGTGGATCACAAATGGGCTGCTGTCTGTTGGATTGTGTGTGGGCTGCTCTAAACGAATGGGCTGGAAAAATGATCGATGAGTAGGTGCACTAAAGTATGATTATGTTGATTGTTTCTCCAAAAAAAAGTTTGATTTATGTAAATAACAAAAATGAAGAACCTGATTACTAAAAATGTAGAACATGAATGACTGATTGAAGAACCCTATATAATTATGAATTGTGATCCACTAGCCCAGTCTAGTTCAAAGCGTCATGCATAGTAATGTTATGACCCCGAGATCTATGGACATAATTTTTAAAAGACTTAGTTTTGCTATTCAAAAAGGGATAGCGGCGCAACTTGTTCCCGTTTACCAACTATCCCTATGTAAATTCATAACACGAACATATATCATGATATTTTGAATCTTAAACACGTCAAATGCTTCACAATTGCTTCTACAAGTTTGTTTCTTGATTCTGGATTCAAACTATTCAGCTTGCTTATTGATTCCGGCTTGCTTGAATGCCTGTTGATGTTAAGGGGGATGGGGCAGCCTTGCGGGTACCTCCCCTGGTTTCGAAGCCACACGGTAACACTGTCACTACCCTTGCGGGTAGGCAGGTGGGTTACCTAGCATGGGTAGAGGAAGTCGCACTAGAAGGTGTAAAAGTTTGAGAGTCGGGGTGTTTAAGGTGTGTTTGATTGTTGGGTGAACTAAAAAAGTAGGGTCCATGGTTCTAGGATACTTAGGGTAGGGCAATGCAGTGTTTTGTAGTGCTAGGGGTACTGATGAATTTGACATTGCGGCACTGGATCGGGGCTAGGGTATTACCCTAGAGTGCCCCTTCCCCCCGCTTAATCTATGGTGGAATATGACACCCCAAGAGTATACGCTTCAAGGTATTATGGAACATGAAAAGCCTCTATATTATGGAACATGAAAAGGCTCCGTAGTTTTTAAGGCCCTATACGATATACCTAGAGAAAACCAGGATTTCCATATATACCCCTCTTAATCGAGTTCACCCGCACTCGAAATAAATGAACTATTTATGAAATTGAATATTATACACCAGGTTCGTGTAACAGCCTAAATCGGGATTGAGTTTTTCAGTTTGGATCGGTTTAGGTGGCATCGGGGTGGGTGTTCGGATTTTGGATTTTCGATAAAAGTAATACCCCTACCTGTTTATCATAAAGTTAACCAAAATCTTTAAGTTATTTTTATTTCCAAAAGTCAAATGTTACGTATTTCTCTTGCCCATATGGTATCTGCTATAGTCTAAACATGAGAAGTCATCCCAAAAGACCGGTTAGCAAGCCCATTTTGTTTATAAACTCTATATTTGTTACACATACAACCAATGTAGGACAAGTCCCATGCTTTGTAATGGTTTCAGTTCGTTACATTCGACCCTCAAGGTCTAACATCCTTGTCAGTCCTCTATGGTCACTGTTGGTTCCCTCCATACCACCACTTAGGGCTGTAAACAAACCGAACGTTCAGCGAACAGTTCATGAACCGTTCGGCGGGAAGTTCGTCTATGTTCGTTCGTTTAATAAACGAACGAACATGGACAAGAAATTTCGTTTGATTAGTTAAATGAACGAATATGAACAGAGGTCTCGTTCGTTCGATTGTGTTCGTGAACGTTCGGTAAGGTGTTCGTGAACATGTTCGTGAACATTCGTTGATTTGCGTTCGTTTATGTTCGTATGTTTGTGTTTTAATTGAAGATCTTTGTACTTTCTTATATTTTATTTGTAATTTTTATATTATTAAACTTTTATTTATTTTATTACCCTAACAATTAAACTAGCAAACACACTTTCACCTTATTTATGCATCATTTCCCTTTCATTTCTCATTATTTACATCGTCGAATACGATCGACCTCCGTTCCACAATGAGGGATTCAAGTTCTAGTGCTATTCGCTGGGCCATCTATCTTTATCCTTCGTCGCATTCGCCAAATTTATTTGTGTTCGTGAACCGTTCGCGAACACGCTCATTTCCTTAATGAACGAACACGAACATAAAATCCCGTTCGGTAAGTGTTCATGAACCGTTAGTGAACACATTTATTTCCTTAACGTACGAACACGAACAAGGCCTTGTTCGTGTTCGTTCGGTTCATTTACAGCCCTACCACCACTTCATGGACCACCAATCCGAGTTTTTTTCTCTGATACCTTTGCTATAGTCCAAAAAAGAAAGCTCGTCCGAAAAGACTAGTATAATGGGTGAGGGAACTCATTTGGTCTATAAACCCCACCTGTGTTGTCCATACAACCGATGTGGGACAGGTTAATACCTTGCAAATGGAGTAAATAACGATGGTAACGTCCAAATCACCATCGATGGTCAAGTAGTTTTGTAGTCAACCAAGTTCAGGTACTTAGGTTCGTTTGTACATGGTGAAGGGGACATAGATAGTGATGTGGCCCACCATGTCCAGATAGGCTGGTGTAGGTAGCCTGAGAGCAGTTTCAAGGATTTTATGCCATAGGAGGTTCCAAGTAAATTAAAAGGTAAATTTTATAGGGTTGCAATTAGACCGACTATGTTATACGAAATAAATTGTTATGGCCCTTAAGAAGACACACGCATGTAAGCTGGAGGTCGCAGAATTGAGGATGTTGAGGTGGATTTACGGGCACATAATGTTGGACCAGATAAGAAATGAGGATTTTCGAGAGAGATTAGGGGTAGTTAGTATTTCAAATAAAATAAGGGAAGGTAAACTAAGATGGTTTGAACATGTGAAGAGGAGATAGTCTTACCGTCGGGGGGAGGAGGCGTAGAATGAGACCCAAATTGACTTAGGATGAGCAAATTAGGCATGATTTCCTCGAATTGTACCTCTTCAAGGAAATGGTGGAGGATGAGACCTCGTGGAGGCATAAAATTAAGGTTAATGACTTTTAGGGGATGGTTCATGGTTGACTTAGTTTTGGCTTAGACAATTTACTTTAACTATTATTTTTGTGGCATTTGCATGGTACCTTCATCTTGTCTTCGTGTCTTTATGATGCTTTATTAGCTCTATTATATTGTTCCACGGTATTCTTTATTGGTAACTTGCTAATACTATATTTTAAGTTTAGCTATTTCATGTTTTCTACTGTTTGTAGAACTATATGTTTCTAATATTCTTTTTCATGACAAGTTAGGGCTTTGGTTTTGAAGCTGAGAATCTCTCTTAAAGTAGCTTATCTATTCTTAGGGAAAGAGGTATGTCTTGTCTACATTTAACTCTCCCCAGAAGCTACTAATAACTTTGTAATAGATGGAATTTTACCGTGAATAATGGATTGGTTTACTATGCTTAAAACATGTTTTCTTACATCAAGTTTACATAGTACTACACAAAATTACAAAAGAACACATAAACTACATAGTAACTACCCAATAATACAAATTGAATACAATATAAATTGATGTATAAATAGCTCTAACATACCGCAACTAGTTATACGTTTAGTGTAGGAACCGTTCGCGTAATTAAATAAAAATAAAACAAATTTTATTATTTTGATTACAATACAAAAATAAGAAAGCTAAATTACTAGTACAATTACAACTGAAATAAACCAAAATACAAGAAAGGAGTAGAAGCAGAGAGGCTGAGTCACGTGTACACATGCTTCCCTTAAAACAAATTCCGAGTCTCCCAGGAGTACTCGTTTTGTTTCCCAGGGTACAACAGCCGGAGCAGTAGTACTGCCGGAGTTGGCCTACAACCCGAAGGTTACCTTGAAAGCTGCAAGAAAAGGAACAGAAGTAGGAAGAGAGTTGTTTGCATATGCTGTTGTGTTGCTCTTGTCTTCTGCAGCTGGGTATGGAGCTGTATTTATACAGCTCCTAAGTCGAAACAGTCAAAAGGAATTAAGGAGAGGTTAAATTGCATTAAACCTCTTCAATGCAATTTAATACGTCATTTAATTCGCTGTTAAAACCGTTTGACTCGTCAGTTTCGAATGCAGAACTAAAACTGCTTGGTCATTAAATGCTGGAAGCTTCTGCGCGCGCGTCCTTGCGCGTGCAGGTCTGCACGCTCATGCGTGCTACGTCCTTTTGGCTCACTGCCATGCGCGCGTGCGTCACACTGACTCAGGTCCATGCGCGCGTGCGCCACGTCACCTGTGAGCCTATACGAGCACGTCACACAGTCGCTCCGTATTGGCTCACTCTGGTGCGCCGCACATGACACATCAGGGCCCATGCACCATGCGCGCAACCGCGCGCCTTCATGCCACGTGTACTCGTGCGCGGACAGACACGTCACGCGCATCGAACCCGCACGCCACTTCAACCACTTGGTCCTTGCAGCCCCTATGATCCACCACGCGCACGTGGTCAAAAATACAAAGGCGGCTCTCAAGCGGCTCGCGGCGATGAGAGCGTGCGAAGTGCGCCTCATTGCGCCGCATCGCCCACGCCACGCGCGCGCGTGTGTGCGTGTGCGTGTGCGTGTGCGAGTTAGGGTGCTCCGCACCCTTCGCGAGTACACTTAGTGTGTGCTTCCATGAAACAATAAGGATGGAGAGTTCTCACTTAAATACCCATTTAAGTTCCATCTCTCCTCCGATGTGGGACAAGGTGCTACTTTCCCTTTTGTTTCAGCATTCAATGTTTTAAACACCCAACTTTGAGCATCGATATCTCATTCATCTTAGCTCCGTTTTGGACGTGGTTTAGTTCGTTGCGAAGCTCTTCCAACATAGAACACAAACCCACAAATAAATATATAAAACCCGCTCATTTTATTATATTTATTTCTAGTCCAAAATAGGAAAAAATCATTTTCCTATATTTGTGAAAAATGCTATTTTCACCTATTTTTCCAACAATCCCCCACATGAAAAATGTTATTTTCATCAGATTTCCAACAATCCCCCACATGTATGGAAATCAATCTTTTCCTTACACTTTTCAACGATAAACTTTGACAGTTGAGTATTGCAAGATAGGTAGGTTGTTGCCTTTGAACCTTCTTTTGTGAAGCATACTTAGCTTACTAGCGGTTTGTAGACGCGATCTCCTTGAACATACCCCCATTTGTGTAAACGACAATACACTTCACACAATACTCTCCCTAGTCTGGCCAACCCCTCATTGTCGTGTCCTATTATGGTCCTGGAACACTAGCCTGGTTCTGTGAGAGTTCTATGATTTGCGCACCCCACAAATCCATTCGAAGCGACCCCACTTCTCTCTAATATAGGTGATTCCCATGAATCATTAAAAGCATCATGGTTATTTGATTTCCCTAAATCGTTAACCTTAATATGCTTATCCTCACTTCAATGTCACTGATTGGAATGGACTAGGAAGTATATATAACTCCCTTTTATTTAGTTTGGGGCACTCCCCCACAGTGACTCCGTTTTGGTAATA
Source organism: Helianthus tuberosus (assembly GCA_030545235.1). Classification (NCBI taxonomy): domain Eukaryota; kingdom Viridiplantae; phylum Streptophyta; class Magnoliopsida; order Asterales; family Asteraceae; genus Helianthus; species Helianthus tuberosus. Next base: position 47,496 of record JARYGA010044356.1, on the reverse strand, counting down.
TGATTAAGTTGTCCTATTGAATTTAGATCTTGGGATCTCCAGTCAACTAAGTTAGGTTTCCCTCATATTCCAATTTATCACGGGCTTTAGTCCCATTCCTCTTGAGGCCGTTTCTACTAACTCTCTGCTTAAGCCTTTTGTAAACGGGTCTGCATTGTTTTCCTTGAACATGATGCATCGGATGGAAACATGGCGGAAGATCTTCTCGCTATCCTGGTTGATTCAGGGAAGAGGATTTCGTCGGAGGTTACACTAAACTGGAAGAATCAGGCCATTCAGGTTTGGGTTAAGGAGATCTCCGGCCAGTGGTGCCCGGATTTTCTTAAATCGGAGGAGTTGGTGCTGGGTTCTCCTGGTTGTCTGTCAGAAGACAATTAGTCTCCGGGGGTGTTTGAGCGGAATTCGGAGGGTTGCATGCACAAATCTCCGGGTACGTGCATGGGAAACAAACAGGCGGTTACACCCCCAAGGTCTGATGAGTATGTGCAGGTTTCGAGTCCACATGGGGAACAGGTGTCGCCGTTTTCTTGTCCTGATGTGGAGAGAGAAAATGTGGGGCCCGAGTTTTAATCCGTTTTCGTGGAAGATCAAGAGGGTGGGCCTTGCCCTGATTTGTCTCGGCCCAGTTAAATTACCAATAGGCCCAAACGCAAAGAAAAGTCCATTCCTGTAAACCAGGCCCCTGTTATCCCTGATCTTAATCATATGGTGGGTAACACGAGCTCCTCAGACCCTTTCAACATAGAGGAAATATTCAGGTTAGAACAAGAAGGAGTGGTGCCTAGGAATTCAGATTCGAGGGCCGATATTCACATGGCTGGTGAGGGTCTGAATGAAGATTAGATCCGGCAATCGTTTGAAGACGAGGTTAGACGAACAATGGAGTTAGGGGCTCGGCTGGGGATTGGAGTGGATGGATTTGTTAATCACGTGAAGAAATTGGTCAGTGGGGAATTGGAGATCAATGGTTGTCAATGAATTTTGTCTCGGTTAATATCAATGGAGTGTCAGACCCTAGTAAAGGGGTTTGGATCAGTAATTTGAAACAAAAAATCAAAGCTGATTTTATTGGATTGCAGGAAACACATCAAGGAAATTTATCTGAGTTCGTCATCTGCCGCTTCTGGGATAGCTCTAATATGGAAGCAGCCTCGATTGATTCTGTCGGCAGATCAGGGGGTATTTTGTCTATTTGGAATCCGGATATTTTTAAGGTGATGCAGATCACTAAAAATCAGAGATTTCTTCTCCTCTCGGGTCTTATTTCGGGGGTGGAAGGCAGAGTCCATTTACTCAACCTTCATGCTCCCAATGACCCTGCTTCCCGTAGAGCATTGTGGATCGAGATTGCGGATCTAATTAACAGTATTGATGGAGTTTGGGTTGTTTTGGGGGACTTCAACGAAGTCCGATCAGAAAATGAGCGCATTAATTCCAGATATGATCGTGGTTCGTCAGACGCTTTTAACGGCTTCTTTTCCAATGCTGGGCTCTTGGAACTCTCCATGACCGGGGGTAAGTTTACTTTTATTTCTGGGTATAGAGACGTTAAAATGAGTAAATTGGACAGATTTTTGGTTAATGACTCTTTTGTAAGTCTTTGGCCGAATGCTTTTGTGGAAGTTCATAAAAGAGGGCTCTCCGACCATTGCCCATTATCGTTGACCTGTTCGGGTGCCGATTTCGGGCCTCTTCCGTTCAAAATTTTTAATTCCTGGGTTGGGGATAAAAAGCTGGAGGAGATCGTTGACGCTGCTATTAACTCGGTCCTTATTGGGGGCAAGATGGATGTGGTCTTTATCGGTACTCTCAAGCGTATAAAGGCGGACATTAAGAAATGGAGAATGGAGGTTAAAAATGTTGAATGAAGTGATTTAAAAGGTATGTGGGATTCCATTGAGCAAATTGAAAACAAAGCCACTCTTGGTCCGCTTAATGAGGAGGAAAAGAAATACCAGGATCGATCTTCGAGTTAAAGCGAATAAATTGGAGATTTCTAAAGCCAAAGACGCTCAACAGAAAGCTAGAGTTAACTGGTTGCGGTACGGGGATGAAAATAGTACTTATTTTCACAAAATTATTTCGGTCAACATGTCCAAGAATAGAATTCATGGGCTACACTTTCAAGACAGATTTGTTTCGGCTCCCGTGGAATTAAAAGAAGTGATAAGACTGTGGTTTAAAAAACAATTCGCGGAACCAATAAGGAGAAGACCAGATTTTATGTGTTATGGGATGCCTTCCCTTTCTTCTCACAACGGTACCAATTTATGTGAAAAGTTCTCGGAGAAGGAAGTTTTCACAACCATTAAATGTTGTGACGGTGGGAAAGCCCCGGGCCCGGATGGATTCTCGCTAAAGTTTTATAAAGTCTTCTGGCCAAAAATTAAACATCTTGTTATGGGGGTCGTAAATGAATTTCATCAAAATGGTTCTTTCATCGGAGGATGTAACTCTTCTTTCATTGCTCTAATTCCGAAATTGAAAGATCCTCAAGCTCTTGAAAACTTTCGGCCGATCTCTCTTGTTTACTCGGTGTATAAGATTATTGCAAAGGTCCTGGCAAATAGGCTAAGGCTGGTTATTGATAAAGTTTCCTCTCCTATGCAATCGGCTTTTATGGGGGGACGTAACATGTTAGATAGTCCTCTCATCTTGAGTGAGATTGTTGCTTGGGCCCGGAAATCTAAAACAAAGCTTCTTGTGTTCAAAATAGACTTTGAAAAGGCCTATGATACCATACATTGGAAATTTCTGTTTCGTATGATGGAGAAGATGTCTTTTCCGCCTAAATGGGTGGATTGGATGAAAGGGTGCCTTGTCTCATGAATGGGCTCTATCTTAGTTAACGGTTCCCCAACTAAAGAATTCAAATTTAAAAGAGGTCTAAGGCAAGGTGACCCCCTCTCCCCGTTCCTCTTTGTAATTGCCACGGAGATTATAAATGTCCTAATGAAGAGGGCTTGTGATATTGGCGAATTCCAAGGTTGTCAACTACCAAATAACTGGCCGTTCATCTCCCATCTTTGCTACGCAGATGACGTTCTTTTCATCGGAGCTTGGTTGGAACAAAACGCTTTAGCCTTGAATCGTGTGTTGAGATGGCTTAATCTCATTGCCGGCCTTAAGGTCAATTGTCATAAAAGCAACTTATATGGGATAAGGGTTGTTGATAGTGAGGTGAATCGGGTCGCTCGGTTGGTTAAATGTGAGGTTGGATCCCTTCCTTTCATGCAGTTAGGGATCCCCATTGGAGTTAATATGAATAGAGCAAAGTTTTGGAAACCGGTTCTTGAGAAATTCTCCTCGAAGCTCTCCAAGTGGAAAGCAAGATATTTATCTTTTGCTGGGCGTATGACTCTTGCTAAGTCGGTGTTAGGGAGCCTTCCGTCCTACTACCTCTCGTTATTCGCCGCTCCAAAATGTATTTTAAACAAACTTGAAAAAATTAGGAGGGAGTTTATTTGGGGGAAAACAAGTTCGGGGCACAAATTAAGATGGCTGCGTTGGGAATTTCTTATAAAATCCAAGAATATCGGCGGTATGGGCTTAGGTGACATTCGTGGCTTCAATTTAGCGATGTTGACTAAATGGTGGTTGCGTTTCAAAGCCAATCCCAATCAGCTTTGGGCCAGAGTTGTTGCAGCGATACACGGCTCTAATGAGGAATTTAATCCTTCTCCGTTTATCCCCCTAAAGAAGACTCAGCCGGGAGTATGGAAGGATATCGCGTCTGTGGAAGAAGAAATGGCGAAAGTCGGTATCAACTTAAAAGAAAACCTGATTAAGGTGGGACCGACTTGGAAGTGGAGAAACGATTCGTCAGGGACCTTCACGGTCAAGCAAGTCAGATCTGATTTAGAGCAGGCAAGTTCAGAAGATGGGGTGAATATGGAGGTCTTCGGTTGGAACAGTTGGGCGCCTCCAAAAGCAAACTATCTAACGTGGGGGGCCTTGATCGGTAAAATAGCTTCTAAAACGGGTTTGATTCACAGGGGTAGGGATGAGCAAATACCGATCCCGTCCCGATACCGATAATCCCGATCCCGAAATTTCAAGAATACTTGATACCGATACCGAAACATGTCGGTTCGGTACGGTATCGGTATTTTGAGGGTAAAAGTCGGTATTTTACCGATACCGTACCGTACCGATACCGAAAAAACCAAAATGTGGATACCATTTCAGATACCGAAACATCTCGGGATCGGGATTATCGGTATCGGGATCGGGATGGGATCGGTATTTTATACCATTTGCTCATGCCTACGCAGGGGTATCCCTCTCGAGGATAGCTTATGTCCTCGGTGCGGGATCGACGAGGAAGATCCTGATCATATTTTCGTTAATGCATTTGGGCTCGGTGCATTTGGTGGAACGTCCTTACTTGGGTCAGAATTAGATTCCCGGCTAACATTACAAATCTAAGGGAGCTTGTTTGCTACATAAAGAACCAACCGGGTGGAACAATTTGGAAAAAAATAGTGTATATGATTACCATTGCCTCTGTTTGGAGGATATGGACCGCAAGAAACGCGAAGGCTTTCGAAGGCAAATTCCTTCCTATTGCTTGGACAGTCGATCACATAAAGGAGGATGCTTTTCTCTGGACATGTAACAGATCCAAGCTTTCGACGCCGAAATGGGATAAGTGGAAGGACTTCGATATTGTCAATCTGATGTAATCGTGTTTTTCTTTTCTTTCGTGTTCCTTTGTATCAGCTCCTTACTCCTTACTGTCTCTTTATATATATATAAAGTGTTTTTGCTGTTAAAAAAAGGGTCATTTACATATATCCCCTTATTAAGATACCTTATTACATATATACCCAACCCTTAAAATCAATTACATATTTCCCCTTCTTAATCTGTATATATTACATTTTTGTCCAATTCATTAAATTTACTCTAATTAAATTACTATTTTACCCTCAATGAATACTATTTACATATTTCCCCTTAATATCAGTTATATATTTTCTAAATTCCTATACTTTTTTTCACCAATTCGTCTCTTGTAAATCTCCATAAAATTATACTAGTTTTAAGAAACATGTAGCCACAAAGCTAACACCTGGAGAGCCATCATTCCTATCCAAAACTTACCAACTTGATTCATCATTCCTGCCAAAACAAGCTGAAACAAAGAACAAAATTCAATACTACAAAGAAAAAATAATGTATTATAGGTAAATTACAAAGTGATTAAGGGCATTACAAGCACATAACAAAATTCAGCACTACTTGTTTGTCGAGCGAAGCACTGAATATTAAAACTCATTTTCTTTAGCAACTAAAAAAATTGAGGTAGACATCCATCAAGTTGTAACAACTTTACTAGCTATAAGTATGGTTGTAAATAGACTAGTATATGTTAATGTGTTATCATGACTTGTATAACTCAATGAACCTTTTATTGTCTATTCTCATCAAGATCATACTTTGAAGCCATCATTCCTATAAAAGATCAGTGCTTGTAGCGTTTTGTTGAAATGATTCACAAACGACATCACATAGTTCCTCAGCAGAGATGATTTTTGAGCTTGCCCGGATTCGGGGAGTTCGGACAATGAAGTGACTTCTGGCTTGCCGTGGTCGTGATATAGGGTTTGCGAATGGGACTAGTTGTCGTCGTTGATTACAAGCAGAAAAAAACCAGAAGGAAACGTTGAAGGGGAAGGGAAAGCTTGCCGTGTGTATGGTTTGCGAAGGGAATGGGGGCAGCCGGCAGCGTGGATTGGAAGCAGTGAAGATGGAAGACTAGATTGAAAAAAAGGGATTTCTTGTTCATGGCTAATTTGGTAATTTCTTATAAAAAGGGGAAATATGTAATTGAATTTATAGATTGGGTAAATATGTAATAAGGCCTCTTAATAAGGGGAAATATGTAAAAATCCCTTAAAAAAAAACAGTTATTGGGCTTGTTATAACTTCCTTAGCATTTGAGCCCGAATTACCTATCTCATGTGTGTCTGGCCCATTAGTGGCACCCCTTTAATCCAATCCATTCAGTTCATCACTGCCGCCAATGTTATTCCTTTCTGGTTATTACTATTATTTAAAGTTTGTGAATCGTAATTTGTTCCCGCCGTATTTTCCCCCAAGCAACCGTTAGACCTTTTTTCCACCCTTTCAACTTCCGTTGTCTCGAGAATAGTTTCCTGACTTTTCAGCTGCCCTTCGTTAGTGACCGTTATCGGCGACTTTCCGATATTATATTCTGGCCGGTCACCGTCACCGGAACATTCTGCGTGCTGTTCATCATCGCCTAAAATCTCTCCTTCTTCTGTTTCTGACTCCACTGGTATTACCGTTCACAATCTCCGGCGTCTCTTCGTCGACATCAATCACCTTCTGAACGTCATTTTCACTGTCCAACCACACCATCCCCCCGGTATTTTTAGTACGAAGTCAGGAGCCCAGTCTGTCTCTGATTCCATGATCCAGACTGGAAATTTGTCCTCCCTCCACTGTACTTCCAACTTTTCGGACACTTTCCAACCATCCTTGAAAAGCACTCCAACTACTTCTCGGGCAAGATTACCGTCTTTTATGGTGGCAGCCGATTCATGAAATATTGTTCCGAATTGTTCAGCAATTTTATTAAACACTTCCTTGTCCCAAAGATGAATCGGAACCCCGATTATTTTTAACCATGCAATCCTTTCGTACTGGAACCTCTGTCCCTCCCATACTTTGATTGATGAGAACCAGTCGAACTCTTTCACATTAAATGGGATAATCCGGTTTTAAGAATGAGACAATTACAACAATCATGTAATTGTATTAAGTTTATGTACATCAGTATGATGGCGCATATAGTCTTGCTTATTATTATTATTTTTAATTATACTGATTAATTAGTTTGAGAGTATTCTGCATAAATAAACTTTCATTTTTGTTTAAAATCGACTTGAATTCATAGAAAGTAGTACCAGGCATTTGATAAGTTTCTTTTCGCAGAACCTAAGCCACTTGATGATATCGAATTGCCTATTTGGGTGTTCTTGTCATATGTAATACATCTGAACAACTTTTAGTGTTTGCTTTTGTTGATATATTTGCTTGATTTATTGTTCTCAGGACAATGGAGCAGATTGCATCTCAAATTATTGGTCCTGTTGTGAACATTTTGACTGGTCATATCACGAAACACGTACAACATGTCACTTCCTCCACAAAACGTGTTGCAGACATGATAAGCAAAATGGAGGTTTTGAAAGGTAAAAGCAAGGATGTCAGTGAGCACATGGAAAGAAACCAGAGAAATAGGAAAGTGATACCTGCTCGTGTAGAGGGTTGGCTGAGAGAAGTTGAAGATGTCAATAATGAAGTTCAAAGCATTTCAACTGACGTCAATATTGGATGTTTACACGTCAAAAAGCGGTACCGAGCAGGAAGAAACGCCTTCAACACTATTGAAAAGATTGAGCGTCTTATTAATGAAGAAGAAAAAATTAGTTGGAGTGATGCAATTCTACCTCTTGGAAGAGTAGATTCCAAACCATCAGCAGCATCATCTGAAATTACTCAAAATGACTTCAAATCAAGAGACAAGGCATTTAAGGACGCGTTGAAGTACCTTCAACAAGACGACACGAATAGTCAAGTAGTAGCCTTGTGCGGAATGGGTGGTGTTGGCAAGACCACCATGATGGAACAACTCAAAAAGGTTTCACATGATAATAAGATGTTTAATTGGATTTTAAAGTCAGTTGTGGGGCAAAATCTCAACATGCTTTCTGTTCAGAATGATATAGCAGCATACTTAGAGGATTGTAATCTGCCTAATGATTCAGCATCAGCAAGAGCGGATTATCTTTGTGAAAAATTTAAAAAGTTGTCACAAGATAATAAAAAGGTTCTAATTATATTAGATGATGTGTGGAACAAGATTGAGCTCAAAGATATTGGATTAACAAGTCCATTGCCAAAGGGAGTCAAGTTGTTGCTTACATCACGGGACTATAGTATTTGCAAACAAATTGCAGTTGATGCTAATTCAGATCTTCAAGTAGTCAAAGTAGATGTCTTGGAGGAGGCAGATGCACACAAATTGTTTACGGATATTACAGGAGTCTTAGAAGAAGATGATCCTGACAAGTATCACACTGGATGTAGTATTGTCAAAAAATGTGGTTATTTGCCACTGGCCATCAAACTTATTGCAACAACCGTTAAATCTGAAGAAATATATGTATGGAATGATAGACTTAACCGCTTGAATAATAATGATCTTGATAAAAATGTGAATGAAATTATCAAGATTAGCTACGAGTATATAGAAGAAGATGAGGAATGTAAAGCGATTTTTCTGCACTGTGGTTTGTTTCCAGAGGACTCTAATATATCAATAGAGGATCTCACAAGGCATGCATGGGGCCTGAAGCTGCTTAAAAATGTTTCTACTTTAAGAATGGCCAGAGACAGGACAAAAACATGTGTACAGAATCTCATAAATGCAAATTTGTTGATCAAAAGTGATAAAGTTGGGTGTGTTAAAATGCATGATCTTGTTCTTGCTTTTGTGGTAGGTAGAGTTTCTAATGGTGATCCCGCCTGGATTATTAATCATCGTGACGTTTCTAAGTGGGATACAGGTATAGGGGAGCTCTGCAAACAAGTTTCATTAACATGCATGGGTTTGTCTAAGTTTCCTGGAGACTTCAAGTATCCAAACCTGTCTCATTTGCAGCTTATGCATGGGTCTTTGTCACTAGAATTTCCGAAAGATTTTTATGAAAATATGCAAAATCTCAAAGTCATAGGGTATTATAAGTTGCGATATCCTATGTTTCCAAGAGCACTTGCCAACCTCAGATCACTTTGTCTCCAAGAATGCAAATTAATGTTGGATTTGACTTCTATCGGAGATCTTGAGAATTTGGAAGTGCTGAGCTTAGCTCTTTGTGGCATCCACAAGTTACCAGCTACAATTGGAAAGCTAAGAAAGCTAAAACTACTAGATTTGACTGGATGTGTTGACCTTCATATTGATGATGGTGTCTTCAAAAACTTAAAAAGTCTTGAAGAGCTTTATATGAGAGTTTCTAAAGGGAAAGGTGTTAGATTCACAAATGCCAATCTTGAAGAACTGAAGATGCTTTCAAGCAAGCTTTGTGCATTAGAGGTCGAGTTCGTTAAGAAAAACACATGGCCAGAAAATTTTTCCTTTGAGAAACTTGACAAGTTCAAGATAGCTATGGGTTGTATGTTGAGAGAAGCCTGGTACAACGAAAGAAATTTAGTAAAAAATATGTTGAAGCTTGTAACTGACAGCATCACAGACCTTCGAGATTGCAAGATTAATGAGCTATTCAACAAAACCGAGAAACTTTATTTACAAGTGGGTAATATGACTGGTCTTCAAGATGTTGTTTCAATCCACCATTACGACCAGCGCTCATTTTGCAATTTAACAGACCTCGAGGTTTCTAATTGTGTAAACTTGATACACCTCTTCCCAATGTCGGTGGCAAGTGGTTTGAGGAAACTTGAACGCCTCACAGTTTCGTCATGCTCTGTTTTGAAAGCACTGGTACAAGATGATGGAAGGGAGATTAATAGTCAAGGTGAGGTGATTAAATTTGAGAAGCTAAAGTTCCTGTCTTTACAAAAGCTACCGAAGCTCGCAAGTTTGTTCCTCGTTGACAATGTAGTTGAGCTACCACAACTGGTTGAGTTGGAAGTTGATGGCCTCCCCAACTTCACTAGCATTTATCCTGATGCTAACGATATTTCTGCATTGCAACAACCGTTTTTGAATAGTCAGGTAACTAGTTGCACATCATGAATTTGTAAGTGTCAACTAGCTATATTTAGTTAATTTGTTCCTAATATATTATAATTAATTTTCAGGTTAGAATTTCAATGTTGAATAAACTGAAGGTTAAATCTATGGAGAAGTTGACACAGATATGGGCGTGTGGTAGTGAGGAGGAAGTTAATAATATTTTCATGTTGAAAGAGATTAAAGTGAAGGGATGTGATAGTCTTGTGCATCTGTTTCCAACCAATCCAATGAGAATACTGAATCACTTAGAAAGGCTTACAGTTAAAAAATGTGGTTCGATTGAAACGATATTCAACTACGACTTGGAATGGGTTGGTCATGAAGTTGAGCAAGTTGGCAAAAGCAGATTGACAAGCATTGAGGTGATGGGATGTGATAGTCTTGTGAATCTGTTTCCAACCAATCCAATGAGAATACTGAATCATTTAGAAAGGCTTACAGTTAGAAAATGTGGGTCGATTGAAACGATATTCAACTACGACTTGGAATGGGTTGGTCATGAAGTTGAGCAAGTTGGCAAAAGCAGATTGACAAGCATTGAGGTGATGGGATGTGATAGTCTTGTGAATCTGTTTCCAACCAATCCAATGAGAATACTGAATCATTTAGAAAGGCTTACAGTTAGAAAATGTGCGTCGATTGAAACGATATTCAACTACGACTTGGAATGGGTTGGTCATGAGGTTGAGCAAGTTGGCAAAAGCAGATTGACAAGCATTGAGGTGATGGAATGTGATAGTCTTGTGAATCTGTTTCCAACTAATCCAATGAGAATACTGAAACATTTAGAAAGGCTTACAGTTGAAAATTGTGGTTCGATTGAAACGATATTCAACTACGACTTGGATTGTGTTGGTCATGAAGTTGAGCAAGTTGTAAAAAGTAGCTTGAGAAGCATTATGGTGAAGGATTCAGAGAAGGTAAGAGAGTTGTGGAGGATAAAGGGTGGTGAAAATAACTCGAGTAGTATCAGTGGCTTTGAAGCTCTTGAAAGGATAAACATAGAAGGTTGTAAGGGGTTTAGAAATGTATTCACAACGACCAACACCAAGCTTGATATAAGAATAGTAGCGGACATTAGTATATATGATTGCAGAGAAAGAGGCAAAAACAAAGAATTGGTATGACTCACTTTTAAAACAATTTACTTTTCTTTTCTTGTCTAATTAACCTTTTTCATCTACTGCCATCGTTTCCATAATTTTTAGTTTATAAATCATTAATACTCTTTACTTCAATTCAGACAACTCTGGTAAATGGATATTACTAATTACAACTTGTTGGGATATATATGCAGATTAATGTTATATCAAGCAACGAGATACAGGAAGTCGATGAAGATACTTTTACTGTTGCATTTCCATCCAGTTTCATACCCACTTTCCCACATCAACTTTCTAGCCTTCATTTTAGCAAAAATGATGGAGTGAAGATTGTGTTTGGGATAGGTAATGAAGAATCAACAGCAACAAGACAGGATACTCAACAACAAATACTACTATTTCCCTACCTCAAGGATTTAACGTTAGAAAAGATGCAGAGGATGACCCATGTGTGGAAGTGTGACAATTGGAATAAATTCTTATTTCTTCAAAAACAACCCCCACAATCCTCATTCCACAACCTCATAACAATAAAAATGTGGAGCTGCCATAAGATTACGTACTTGTTTTCACCTATCATGGCAAAACTTTTTCCCAACCTAGAGAACATCTACATATCACTTTGTAAAGGTATTGAAGAAGTTGTATCAAACCGAGATGATAAAAGTGAAGAAATGACAGCATCTACATATACCCACACCACCACCACCAATTTCTTCCCTCGTCTTCAATCTCTCCACTTTGAACACCTGGAGAGTCTAAAGCATATTGGTGGTGTTCATGATGAATCTAAGGTATGTTCTCTCTGTTTTTTTTATTTTATTATATGGGCTCTCATATACTATATGATAATTTTAGCTTATTCTCCTTCAATATCCACAAGACAAACTAGATAAAATAGTTATCAAGGATTCATAGGTTTGAGTTTAAAGAGCTTTGTAATTATTAGAATCAATCAAGATCATCCGAATTATTTGTAATATTATGTCATTATTTTGTATATTATTGACAAATATAGAATAGGTCAACTGATGTAAATCTATATATAGTTTGGGATGGATCAATAACAAACACGGTGATTGATACCCACTTTCATGGTATCAGAGCAAAATTCTATGATCTACCACAACCAACCCTCCTCCCTTCCCAGCCACCTCTGATCGGTCTCTGCCCTTCCTCAGCCACCGTATTCTCCTTCTTCTCTTCGTCTCCATGGACCCAAAGATCCATCCCGCCGTTACCGTCACCAATATCAAAAACTTCATCTCCATCACACTTGAAATGGAATCCAGCCAATATGCTTCATGGGCAGAATTGTTCAAACTTCACCGCCGGGGGTATCAAGTTCTCGATCACCTATCTCCTAAAGCAAAGGAAACTTCCTCCTCCTCCACTGCCAAATCTGATAAAGACAAAGAAGCAGAAGAAAAAGATGCGGGTGAAGACGCGTGGAATCGTCTGGACGCTATCGTCCTCCAATGGATTTACGCTACAATTTCGCCGGATCTCCTCAGTACCATCATGCTACCCGATTCCACTGCAGCTTATGCTTGGGCGGCCCTCAAGAGTATTTTTCATGACAACCAACATACCTGTAGGTCCCTCGGAGGTTGAGGTTTAACCTATTCCTTGTTATGTCTAACACACTAGCGAGTGCGGAATCCAAGCTAGCATGCAAACCGGGATAGAACAAGCACAATGATAAACACACAAGACTCAACGATTAACACCACTTGTATTAATGCGTATGAAAGGTCCGTTACAAGCACAAGGTTTACAAATTAGTTCTGTAAACTCTCTCTCTGTGTGTGTTCTCTCTGTTTTCTGCTCTATATGTCTAACTGTCTAGTCTACCGAAATGAACACAACACACGGGTATTTATACCCGAAACAGCAGGTCTGGTCGAAGGATCAGACAGACTGATCGAAAGATCATCTGTCGACCAGAAATAGCTCGAATGATCCACATGTACCACGAAGGATGATATCCTTCGTGGTCCATCTGTCGAACGTTTATGTTTCGAACTCATCATCGAAGGATCTAAGTTATCCTTCGATGACCATCCTTCGACCCAGCCATATTACAAACATTTTCTAACTGTTTGGCCAAGTCAAACCGGAGGATGGTTGACTTGGTCAAACTTACATCAATTCTACATCAAAGACATCGTTTCGTATCAAGACTAAATACAGACAAAGTACAGACACAAGTGCACCAACAAACCCGAACCGTACTACTACAACGTAAGTTTGCAAACGTGAAACTTGACTCCTTCTCTAGCATGTCCACTTACTGTCAAGAGGTGAAGGCTCTCTCCGACCAACTGGCCAATGTGGGATCGCCGGTCACCGAAGAGCAACTCGTTATTCAATTCTTAACCGGTCTCAATGAAGCTTACGGAAGCATTGTCACTATACTTCAAAATCAAAAACCCCTTCCTGCATTGTAAGAAGCGAGATCAGCTTTGTGTCTCGAGGAAACAACCAAGGCAAGTCGCGTCACCATCGATTCCGCTCTCCACACATCTCACGTTCCGCACCAGGCTCCTTCTTCTGGCTCAACTGGTTCAGGCCCAACAACATCTTCTGGCTCCAACAGTTCCGGATCATCAAACTACACACATCCGAACAATCGGAGTGGCCGTGGACGCGGGCACGGTAGAGGTCGTGGCCGTGGAAGAGGTCAACATGGTGGACATCAACAGTGGGGTTCTTCGTCTTTTGGGCCGGCCTATTTTCAGCCCCACAACTATGGACATCACATGGGCCTTGGGCAGCACCAACAGTGGGCTCCTCGACCCACTTGGCCTCCCTTTTATAATTGGGCTGCTCCTCCATGCCCATATCCTACAACACCAGCTCCCAACAGGCCCGCCACCAACAGCCAAAATGGTATTTTGGCCCCCCGTCCACAACAAGCCCACGTAACTTTCGAATCGGGCTACACGCCTACCGAACTTGATCAAGCCTTCAACACCATGTCACTTCACCCACCAGACTATCCATGGTATATGGATACTGGAGCCACATGTAAGATGACAAATAACTCATCAAATCTCAATGCTTATTTGAATAAGGGTTTTTCACGAAACATCATTGTTGGAAATGGCGATAAAATTCCCATCCATGCAATTGGCCATCATACTCTATCACCACCATTTCCACCTTTCAAAATCAACAACGCCCTTTTTGCACCTAATCTAGTTAAAAACTTAATTTATGTTCGTCGTTTCACAACCGATAATAATGTTTCCGTTGAATTTGATCCTTTTGGTTTTAATGTGAAGGACCTTCGGACCCGCGAAACACTTCTTCGATGTGATAGCACCAGTGATCTTTATCCCGCTCATCCCTCCATCAAGACATCAAGCTTTAGTTTCTCCTTCCTCGACTTTCATCTCGGTGTCTCAAGATACATGGCAGCATCGTCTCGGACACCCTAGCAATAATGTTTTACGTTCTTTAAAGTCTTGTTTGCCATCTTCATTTAAATTTGTTAAGAATTTGAACGTTTGTCAACCTTGTGTGTTTGGTAAACAAATAAAGTTTCCTTTTCATGATTCCACAAATTGCACTAATTTACCTTTTGACATCGTCCACAATGACTTATGGACGTCTCCTACTCTTTCCTCAAATGGATGTCCTTACCATATACTTTTCTTAGATGATAAAACTATTTTTTTGTGGACTTATGCTCTTTCACATAAATCTCAAGTCTATACTACCTTTCTTGAATTTACCAAACTCATCATCACCCAGTTTCATACATCCATAAAATGTTTCCAATGCGACAATGGACGAGAGTATAATAACAACTCTTTTCACCAATTTTGCAAAGACAATGGCATGCTTTTTTGTTTTTCGTGTCCTTATACATCCTCTCAAAATGGTAAAGCGGAACGAAAAATTCGATCAATCAATAACATTATGCGTACAATTTTGTCACACTCCTCCGTTCCCCATACTTTTTGGCCTCACGCTTTAGAACATGCTACATATCTCTTAAACATTTTGCCAACGAAAGTCCTTAACAACTCCACTCCCACTCTTCATCTCTATCAATGCTTTCCCACCTATGATCATCTCTGCGTTTTCGGTTGCCTTTGTTACCCATTACATCCTTCTTCCACGATCCACAAACTAGCCAATCGCTCTCCACCTTGTGTTTTTCTTGGTTACCCTAAGAACCATAGAGGATAAAAATGTTATAACTTACGAACACGTCAAATCATTTTGTCCCGTGATGTCATCTTTGATGAACATGTCTTCCCCTTTGCCACCTCTAATCCAGTCTCCCACACTTATGACTTTCTTACTAATGATCCTAGCCCATATTTTTGGTTTTCCCCTGCTGAACCTACTTCTGTCACACCACCTACCACTTCCTTTGACCAATCTCCCACCTCACCCTTTGATCATACATCATCTCCTAATATTCCCTCCAACTCTCCTGCTCCTAACTCTCCTTCCACTCTTTCTTCACCTTCTACTGTTTCTCCTCCCAAATCACCCTCCCAATCGATCCCACATTCACCACCAACATCCCCCTCCCATTCGAACCCACCTCCCACACCGTCCGCACACTCCCACCCATCCCCACCTTCACATGCTCCTCCTATTCGTATGACTACTTGTTCTATGTCGGGTATTTACAAACCAAAAGCCCCACTTAATCTTCATGCTTCGACTCTCATCTCTCCCTTACCGAAAACATCTAACGAAGCCTTATCCAACCCGGACTGGAAAACGTCATGACCGATGAGTTTCGTGCCCTTATTTCAAATAATACTTGGGATCTTGTTCCTCGGACTGATGGGATGAATATAGTCTTGAAGTATGTGGGATTTCGACATAAAAAGCATGCTGATGGGTCACTTGAGAGATACAAAGCCCGCCTTGTGTGCGACGGTCGATCTCAGCAAATCGGGGTCGATTGTGGGGAAACATTTTGCCCCGTAGTGAAACCGGCAACAATTCGCACCGTGCTTAGCCTTGCAGTCACTCGGTCTTGCCCATTCATCAACTCGACGTCAAGAACGCGTTTCTTCACGGAAATCTTCATGAAACGGTTTATATGCATCAACCAATGGGGTTTCGGGATCCAACTTATCCTAATCTTGTTTGTTTGTTGAAGAAGTCTCTTTATGGGCTCAAACAAGCTCCACGAGCTTGGTATACACGTTTCGTGGATTATGTATCTTCCTTGGGATTTAGGCACAGCCAATGTGATCATTCACTATTTATCTTCAAACAAGGTTCCCTCATGGATTTTATCCTATTATATGTTGATGATATCTTGCTCATTACCTCAACAGATACACTTCGAGACAAACTCATGGCTTTACTCTCCAAAGAATTTGCTATGAAGGACTTAGGCCCTATCAGTTACTTCCTTGGTGTTGTTGTGACTCACACCAACAAGTCATTATTTCTCACTCAAGAAAAGTATGCAATGGAAGTTCTCGAACGTGCGGGTCTTGCTGACTGTAATGCCGCGGCTACACCGGTCGACACCCAACAGAAATTGAGCACAAAATCCGACACACCTCTCCCCGATGTCACTGAATATCGACGTCTTGCCGGCGCGCTCCAATACCTTACTTTCACACGCCCGGACATCACGTATGCAGTCCAACAGGTGTGTATTCACATGCATGCTCCAACAACGATACATATGAATGCCCTTAAACGGATTTTACGGTACATCAAGGGAACCATCAACTTCGGCTTGTACATTTCCCCGTCTCCAACCACGTCTCTCGTCTCCTATACCGACGCGGATTGGGGCGGATGTCCTGACACAGGACGATCTACATCTGGATACTGTGTGTACATGGGCGATAATCTGTTGTCTTGGTCGTCTAAACGCCAACCGACCTTATCGCGTTCTAAAGCCGAATATTGGGGTGTGGCTAACGTTGTCTCTGAAGTGTGTTGGATACGAAATTTACTACTAGAGCTCCATACTCCTTCTCGTGCAACCATCGTCTATTGTGACAATGTTAGTGCAATTTATCTCACCGGGAACCCAGTTCAACATCAACACACAAAGCACATAGAGATGGACATTCATTTTGTCCGAGAGAAGGTCGCTAAAGGTTTGGTTCGGGCGCTTCATGTTCCGTCTCGGTACCAAATTGCGGACATTTTTACAAAAGGATTGCCCAAGATTCTCTTTGTTGATTTTCGATCCAGCCTCACCGTTCGTCCTCCTCCCGCTTCGACTGCGGGGGTGTATTAGAATCAATCAAGATCCTCCGAATTATTTGTAATATTATGTCATTATTTTGTATATTATTGACAAATATAGAATAGGTCAACTGATGTAAATCTATATATAGTTTGGGATGGATCAATAACAAACACGGTGATTGATACCTACTTTCAGTAATCAAGCTTTTTATGAGTCGGGTTCGGGTAGTTTGGCTTCCTTACACCTCATATGAAAAACTGAACAATTCTATACAAAATGTTTACTAAGTTCGATCAATGGTTGACCAACGCATGCGTAGACGCCTCTTCTTGTGAATTCGAGATTTGCTGGAACAAAAATAGAAAACGCCAACGAATTTTACTTTGTCAAACAGAATCCACGTTAGACGTCATAGATCCGAGAAAGCTTGCAAAGGAGGTAACAGCTAACAAGAAATCAAGTTGAGCAGAGACGTGGTTGGAATTCAGAACGTATAGCACACCATGACAACCGATAAATAAATTTGTAAAATTAAATAAAATGATATTTAAATGTTATACTATTTGTGTCGTAACTCAGCTCTGAACATCAAAATAATAAGAAAAGCTAAAACAATGTAGTAAATAACAAAGGTAAACAAAAAAGAAAACGATAGAAACTCGGTCGGTTTTGATGCACTCGTTATACCAAAGAAAAAGAAAAGTTAAAAAATACGTTCAAAAGAGTATTAGCGCGTTCGTTAAAAAAACTAAACTAAAAAAAAACTTTGGTCACACTCGTTATAGCAAAGAAAAAAAAGTTTAAAAATATGTCTAAAATGGTATTATCGGGTTCCTTAAAAAAGTTATTTAGAGGTAGAAAAGTAATTTAATTAAAGTAAAAGAAAACAATTAAATGATTAAATTACATGGGTTGCAAATGAAATCTTAAAGACGAAAAAATCACTATTCATCTTCTCTTAATTTATATAAAGAAAATTTATGTTTAAACAGAATAAAGGGAAATATTATATAAGTACGTAGCCTATACACTACAAGGAGGGAAGAATAGATGTCATTGGCCTAAAGGGTAATTTAGTTCTTTTTCATTTGAAACAACTTCCTCGCTTGATTTTCAAACGATTATAACTTTTTCATATGTTAATATTTAAAAAAAAATTATATCGTATTAATGAAAATTTCATTCTCTTCAATTCGAGCAGCCTATTGATATAGTTTTCTTAAAAAAATTATAGAATTTTGAATACCAGTTAGTCCAATACGTGATTTTGAATACCCAGCAGATTACGTGATTTTAAATACCCATTACATGATTACACATTCAAAATAAACCATTACGTGATTACATATTCAATATAAATCTATTACGTGATTACACCTTCAATATGATTTGTTATAACTAATGTTATTATAATTATGCTTATTACGTGATTACGCATTCAAATAATAAGAACTTGATTGTTTATGCTTTATGACGTGATCAATTTTCTAAAATTTATGTGGTTATTATAGGTTGACTTTTTACTAATGTTTTGTATATAATTTATCCTTAATACGTGATTAAGCCTGAAATATTAGGTATTCCATATGAAATATTATGTATTACATCTTTTTGTTTTTATGTAATTAAGTAATCACTCAGTGTGGTTTCACATAAAATACTATAATGAAATCGCGTAATCACGAAATGGGTATTTAAAATTACGTAGTCACGTAATAATAAATAGTCAACTATTGCTACGTAGTTATGTAATCACTTAGTGGGTTTCACATAAAATACTATAATGAAATCAAGTAATGGGTATTCAAAATCCTGTATTTAATATCACGTAATCACGTAGTCATGTGCGGGGTAATAAAAAATCACGTAATCACGTGATGGGTATTCAAAATCCTGTAATTTTTTAAGAAAAATATAGCAATAGGCTGCTCAAATTAAAGAGAATGAAACGCTCGTTAATGATCGGAGTGTTGCGCCCCCTTCAAAGATAATATTTATAGTTCCCAAATTACCCTTAACAATGTATTAGTGGTAGTAAGGGGTCGAACCACAGAGAGTTTGTGGTTTGCGATGGACATGATTGATTTTAAAGGTTGTCACTATTATGAAGCTTGCAAATGGTTTCATTTAAATGTTTGTTGAGAAAAAGTGTCGGAATAGACCGACGAGTTTTATGCTAAAATGATTAACTACTAAATTTGAATGACTGCACGAAAACTTGATTAATGGTTTTAAAACAATACTTTTTGAACAAGGTTCACACGCGGTTCGACAATTGTAGGACCTAGGGTTGCTACACGTTTTTTAACTTGGTTTATTTGAATTAGTTCATTAACGGTTTTAGAATCATGAGGCTTAGGTGCCAATTGCTATTAACGTTCTAGACGGACCGCAATGCACTTCGTTACCTCAGACAAATAAATCCTATCGAAAGATAAGGCATAATTGCACATATTCATTCCATAAAGTCAAATTTTATCATCACTCGACAATTTATAGATTCAATACAAATGCAAGACAATTATCTAACAATTCAAATGCAAATCAATTTGTCACAAAACCAAATATTCAACTAGTAACAAACCCTAAAACTCCTTACAAAAGTCTACACCGGGGTGAAACCCGATAGATTTAGCCGCTCATGGTAAACGGAACACGATTACCAGATGAGAGTTGAATCTTGATCACGAATATCTTGAAACCTTGAAAGTAATGGTGATGATGGTTAGGTTTGGGATGGATGGTGAAAGTGAATGGATGATGGATGAGATGATGGTAGGCTAGGGTTAGGATTGGAGATTGTGATTCCGATGATCGTTGGATTGGGTATGATTGAAGATGAATGTGTAGGTGTTTTTGGCTCCAAGATGAAGTTCAAAACTCAAATATTGCGTAACTCCTTCCAATGACCCAAAAAATGGGTTTTAACTCGTCCAAATTCGCAAAAAAAAGGGAAAACCTCGTCGGCCACCAGGAGGTGGCGTCGCTCACGCCCCTCAGAAATTTCATTTTTCTGCCGACGGTTTAACATGCTGTCTACGCGAATCCCATCGACGCAAGGGCGTCGCCGATGGCCCTGGTGGCGTCGGCGACGCTAGATGCAATGTGTCATTTCCTGTTTTGTTTATTTCACGTCTCCGGTTAATCCTGTTCGCTCCCGATGCTCCATAAAGCTCCCGAATAGCTCCTTAAACTTCGGTAGACCTGCAAAACGCAATTCCAATCAAAAGTAGGCCATTCGAAATCGAAATTTATGTAAAAACATAAACTTAAATACAACTAAGCACCGGTTTTCTCGACCACGTATCAGTTAATACAATGTAATTTTAAAAGAAAAATATTAATGTATGAAAAACGCAATTCCAATCAAAAGTAGGCCATTCGAAATCGAAATTTATGTAAAAACATAAACTTAAATACAACAAAGCATCGGTTTTCGACCACGTATCAGTTAATACAATGTAATTTTAAAAGAAAAATATTAATGTATGAAAAAGTTATAGCCGTTAGAATATAAGGGGAAATTTGTCATTTCAATTGTTTTGAACTGAAATTTAGTAGATTGTCATGTGCCTTTCTAGTCCGTAGATCTTCCAAATGTACGGTATCCTACCTCAATATCTATATTATAATGCATGAGGGAGGAGCATTTTTAGATACCCAAAAAATAAGAACTTTTCCCTCTTAATTTATAAATACACCCCTAAAATGAGGGTAAATTAGTCTTTTAAACAATAATTATATTTTAGCCCCCTATCTTATTACACTTAAATCCCTAAGTTTTAGTATAATTATGGGTAATTAGTTGTATTTTTCTCCTCCACAACAAACTTATAATTCTTTTACGTATTCTAGCCATATCTTATAAACTATAATGTTTTAAAAAAATCCAAAAGTATCATGACGACATACTCATTTTTGTCGACGTTTCGATAGTTGTCTTGGTCAATATTGACTTGTGGATTAAAAGGTACAAGTAAGTGATGACTTAGTGTAGTGATTACAGCACAACGTACTTAGTCATTATCCTAGAATGTTTAATAGCTACAGAATGTCAAGTGATTAAACCATCATCTTTAACAAAATTATAGATAATTAGTTAGTAATTACACTTTATCCCCTTATAAAAAAACTAACCCCCCAACAATATTCTTTTTAATTTGAGTATAGTATTACTATAGTTTTTTAATTAAAAAATTGATATGTTATGTGATATACAGTGTCTAGGGATGAATCGAAACCGAACTGAAACCAACCAAAAATTGAGTTAACTAAAAACTAATTAACCGAAACCGAATTAACGAAAAAACGACTATCAAGTTTTTGTACCCTCATTTAACCAAAATTAACTGAACCGAAGCATTCATATTTTCATATATTTCTAGCATTTATACCTTCAATTCGTGTATTTCATATTTATACCCATTATATGTATTTATACCTCCATTTCATGTACCTATACATTCATTTTCTATACTTATACCTAAATTTCATGTATTTATAATCAAAAGTTTTAGCCTAGGTTTTGTTTTGGATATTAACTGAAACTAAATGAATCAAACAAAAAATCGTCAATCTAACTACATAAAATAAACCGATTAACTGAAAACAGATAGGTAAAAAATAGACTAATTGATGACCTCGATTTCGATTGAGAATAATAACCAACCGAACAATGCACACCGTGGCAATGTCTGTCTTTCACGCTGTATCGCGCGCGCACCTGTCTGTTATTAAACAAAACTGGTTACCGGTGAGCAATAACTAAATCGTTAACCTAAACCAAACCGAAAACAGATGAAACCGAACCTATATCAACCAAAACTGAATTAACTGAAAACCGAATTAACCAAAAACCGGTTATCAATTTTTTTGTGTACTCTCGTTTAACCAAAATTATCTGAACTGAACCGAATCATGCATATTTTCATATATTTCCAAGCTTTTATACCTTTAGTTCATATATTTCATATTTTATATCTCCATTTCATATATTTTACTTTCATTTCATGTATTTATACCTCAATTTTATATATTTCTAAGCAAAAGTTTTAGCCCAAATTTGGTTTTTGCTATTAACTGAAATTAAATGAACCAAACTAAAAACCGTCAATCTAACCGAATAAACTAAAGTAATTAATCTAAAACCGATTGGTTAATAAAATAGACTAACCGATGACTTTGGTTTCGGTTTCAATTAATGATAATAACCTAACCGACCGAACCATGCACAACACAATGAAATGGATTACCCTGTTACTTCACTTTTAATGTATATCTATTACAATAATGTTTATATTATATGAAAAAAACTACCAAAAATGAGTATCACAATACGATGTGTCGCTTCCACCGCATCGTGCAGGCATCTGCTAGCTATATTATATATTATATAAAAATTATTAAAAAGTCATAGTAGGTGGGAGGGACCAACACGAAAAAGGTCTGCAGTCTGCGGACCACATCTGTAGGCATCTGCAGGAGAAGAGGTGGACCAAAGGTCTGCAGTCTGCAAGGAGAAGGGGGTTTGTTTTTTTTTTACAAAAACCACTTCACAACACACACACAGAACACTCCTCTCTCTCTCTCTGCCTTCATCTACCACCACCACCACAACCATCCACCACCACCTCCTCCACCGTCCACCTGCCACCACCACAACCAACAACCACCGTCACACACCACCGCCCCCTGTCTCCTGCCGCGAAGCCAAGCACCACCGCAAACCCTAGCCCCCATGTCTCCTTCGGCGTTCCACCACCGCCAAGAACATCGGATTCGTCGAAGGTGAGTCGGTGGCTTTGAGATCGGAGCAGATGACACGGATTTTGAGGAGGTTTTTGCCGGTGAGTTCGGTTTTGGAGGTGGAGGATCGGAATCGCTTGCTTATACGGTGGTCTGCCATGGCTGTTGAGGTGTTAGGGTTTGAAGAGGTGTTGCAGAGATAGATACAGATGGATAGATAGATATATATGGCTGGGGATAAATGTTATGTAAGGATTAAACTGTTTTGAAAGAGAGAAGAGGTGAGAAGAGGTGGGCTTATGTCTGCATCGGGAAGAGGTAAAATGTGAGAAGTGCTTCTGGAAAACAAACAAGCTGCAGGACCCAAAGGTCTGCGCATGTCTGCGCGACGCAGACATAAGTGGCCAGAAGTGCTTCTGGCCAAAAAACAAAAAGCACCTAAATAAATTAATGCCATGCATCAACATTCAGCCGTAAAAGTAGGTGCCACGTCAATCAAGTAATAGCATTGTAGAGATTCTCAACACAGGTAGAGGATCCTATAAAAAAGGCCTAAAGTGTGAGAAGGGTAAGAAAGAATCTCAGCCATTAAATCTTTTGATCTAATGGTTAAGATCAATAGGGACGAAATTGTAAAATATTTTCATTAATTTGGACTGATTTGAAATATCTAGGGGCAATATAGTCTTTTAAACCCACTAGAAATTAGGTAATGCACATGTAACTTCCCCCCGTCTTTTTTAAACGTCAATAACTTTTTATACGTAACTTTAAAAAAAATTACACCGTAATAACGAGCGTTTTTTTATCTTTAATATGAGTACCATATTGCTATACTTATATAGAGAAAAAAATATGTTTCGATCAGATGTTTAGCCAATGAATGGTGTTATATACTTGCTGAATGGTGTTATATACTTGCTGAATGGTTTATATACTCAGGGGCTGTTTGGTAGCCTCTGAATGGTCATTAAGAGGCTACCTCTTAATGGAACCATTAAGAATTTTACCAATGAGAAGGTGGAAGAATGTGACATGTGGTGATTTACCATTCAGAGGTTACCTCTTAACAATTCAGACTTGAGGTTACCTCTTATTCATTCAGAGGTTTTAAACCATTAAGAGGTAGCATCTGAATGGTCATTAAGAGGCTACCAAACAGCCCCTTACTGAATGGTGTTATATACTTGCTGAATGGTGTTATATACTTACTGAATGGTGTTATATATTTGCTGAATGCTGAATGATGTTATATACTTGTTGAATGGTGTTATATACTTACTGAATGGTGTTATATACTTCCTATAATTAAGGTGGCGGTTATGAGAAGTTTTTAATTAATTGAATTAATGATAAAATTACTTGTTTAACCTTTTCAATTAATTTAGATCTAATGGCTGAGATTCTTTCTTACCTATCTCACACTTTTGGTCTTTTTTACAATAACCTTACCCTCTCAACACAAGAAATTTGATGATTTATCAAAGGATATCTATCATAGTAATCAAAGTTTTAATAGTATCTATTCTGAGCTACTAATTTTTATTTTATTTTTTTGTCTTATCAACCAAATTTTATTAGGTGTTTTGGTCTTTCATAATTCTTTTATAAATGTTAAAAGAAATTTAAAATTGAGTCAAATGAAACATACACGGATTTTGGTTATTATATGACTTTTTTTTTCAATGTAATGTCATGAAACCTGATTGCTTATTTACTTAATTTTGTTTTTTCACTATCACGTCCTATTTCAAGTTAATTAAAAAAATAACATTAAATAGAAACACAGATTAATATATCTTTTATTTCCCTCATTTGATTAAAAAAATTAACACTTATAAAAAATATACAAGATTTATACACCTAATGAAGGTTGAGTAACTTTAATATGTAATAATCAACAAAAAGAGCTTTTAATGATTTAAGTAGAATACCAAAAAAAACTTGGTTGCTATTGTGTGATATATTCGATCCCTTTATGAAAGCATCCAACATACCGTCGTTCAAAAAGATCTAGGCTCACTCATAAAAAACTTGCTTGAAATTGGCTCATTAGTGGTTAGTAAACTCATGGAGTTTGTCAAAAACCGGCCAATCAAAATCAGGACCATCCATACCCACCCAACAGGTGTCATGTCATGTCCGATTCCTAGCCTGACCGCCAAGCGTGGTTACAAAATCACGCTGGGTTTTGAAACTGATGTTAGGGAAAGGGAAAACGGAACAAAAATAACAAAGAAATTAAGACCCTATAGTTGCTTAATTATAATCCTGAATTAAATTTTCATTGTTTATTGTATAAGTTTGTTTAACACTGACTTTCGTTTACTGCAGTTTTCCCAAGTCGGTGTTGTTTCTTGGTCCTTATGTCAGTACTCTAGAGAGATAAAAATAAGATTTTGTGAAGCATTGTCAAGTGTGATTCCATCTTATGCAGTAATGCAAATGCAAAATCTTCAAGTGCTGGAAGTAATTTATTGTAGATCGTTGACAGAGGTATTTGAAACTCAAGTGCTCAAGCACAACAACGGGGGTAGTAATGCTAACACTGATGGAGGAAACAGTGGCACTAATACTACAATTCCAAGACTAGAAAATATTAATGTGCCTCAACTGTCAAACCTAAAGAAACTGGTAATCTCAAGTTGTGATTGCAATTTGTATTCACCTATCGCACTCTCGAAAGCCTCAAACAACTTGAAGAGTTAACGATAAAGGATTGTTACGCAATGAAAGTAATTGTGAAGGAAGAAAATGAAGAGCAAACAAGGGTTGTGATGTTTCCTCGTCTAAAGTCTCTTGAACTAAAAACTCTACGAAATCTTAAGGGTTTTTTCTTGGGGATGAATGAGTTCAAATGGCCATCACTGGAAAAGGTAAAGATTGATTACTGCCCAAAAATGATGGTGTTCACATCTGGTCAATCAACAGCTAAGAAGCTCGAGTACATGCATACAAGCTTAGGCAAACATAGTCTTGAATGTGGCCTTAACTTTGAAGGGACTACTACTACAGATCAGGTATAATTTTAATTCCTATACATTATTTAATTAAATAGCTTATGTCTAGGGAAATGAGCAAATATTTTAGCTTTAAATTAGCGCTCAGAATTGCTGGAAGTATCTTTTTTAATGACACCCATTTCCAAACCCACACTAGGGGCTTACGAGTAGGATTTGGGAATGGATGCATCACAATATATCTTATGTTCTGTAGGAAATGGGTCACAATTTTATTAAACAAAAAAATAAAGATATTCTCTTTAAACATTTGGAAATTGTAGTACATAAACTGTGTACAAATTCAAACGAAAATAAATATGAACTACAACATATTTAATAAAACAATCGATTCAAACCAATATCTTCAAAAGATAAAGTCTTCAACTTGATCTTTAATCGCGTCTACTTGTATGGTTCATTGTGTTTTCAGTCCGTTGTGTAGGCTTCAACGAGGTCTTGAACCACGTCTTCTTGTACAATAATTTCCTACAAAAGAACAAAAAAATGTTGACGGTTGTGGCTGAGGCACGTGTTCAACACGCTTCCCTTAAAACAGATTTCGCGCCTCTACTAAAGACGACGCGTCTGTCTCACAGGGTACAACAGCCGAAGCAGTTTGTACTGCTGGAGAAGGCCACGCGCCCAAGGTTTCACCGGATAAAAACATAGTGTTAGACCTTTTGGAAATTAAGAATAGAAATGTAGTTGAATCATGTAGAGAAACTTATCTCTATATGTTCCCAACATATGGGTCATTAAATACTTCTTCTTCAAAGACTCTTCATGCATATCTTTATGTCTCCTGCTTATATTCTTACTCTTGTAGTTATATATATATATATATATATATATATATATATATATATATATATATATATATATATATATATATATATATATATATATATATATATCAATCAAGTTAGCTACATTGTCTACTTTTAATACAAAAGACATGGGTAGAGATAGGTCTCACTTAATTAGAGATTTATTATTTTTTTTTTTGAAAGGTGAACTTCATTAACAAAACGTGAAAACCACCAACTCTCCAAGGAGGAGAGAAGAGGCCGCAAACTACAAAAACATTACATTACTCCAACCTTTCCAATCCTTAACAAAATCTTTATGCTTATTCGAAAACCAAAGGAAACCGAACGCTTTAACCTCGGCCACAACCTCCACCACATTGCTCCTCCTATGATTAAAGACAACGTCATTTCTAGCCCGCCAAATACACCAACAACACACCATAACCATACCTCTTATAATATATTTACGCGTAGCCGATAATCCATCCATCTTGTGCATAGTACCCAAGTCGCTCACACTGAAGCTGAAGTAGTTTGGATTACCAAGCCATCCTAGAACTCCATTCCAGACACTGGCTGCGAATGCACAGCCTGTAAATACATGGTCCACTTCGTCATCACCGTCCCGACAAAAAGCACAATGACTGTCGTCTATTAAAATGTTTCGTTTCAATAACGCTACCTTAGTGGGGAGGCGCTTCATCAATAAACGCCACATAAAGATATTGCACTTGATAGGAACCCATTTACACCAATCAAAATAAACCTGATTAACAACCAGACGCAAAGAAGCAAGCCAATTTCTAACAACCGCAGCCGAGAAGGAGCCACTCGGATGACCTCCCCACTTCGATAAATCTGCACCTTGTCTAAACCGGACCTGCTGCAGAAGGGACAGCAGCGTCAGCATCTGCTGAACCTCCTCTGGAGTCGACGGGTGCTTCTTCCAGGACCAGATATTAACTAGAGTATCCCCTACCTTCGTCAGCCTCTCTCAAACCGCACAATGCTTATTAACTTCCAACTTAAAAAGCGCAGGGAAACCCTCCTTTAAGACTCCAAAAGGGGCCCAATCGTCCATCCAAAATCTAGAATACTCCCCATTACCCACTTCACATTTTATTAATCGAATGAACGACGAACCGTTAACCTTTAACTTATAACCTTCTTTGACAATATTAATCCAACCACTAGAATAGCAGCCATTAATCGGAAACATATCCCATTTTCATTTTGAGCAATGAATAGCGTCAATGTTACCCTTCCACATGGACTTCTTCTCAGAAACGTATCTCCATAACCACTTAGAAATTAGCGCTCGATTACAATAAAAAAGACGAGAGACACCCAAACCGCCTTTATCTTTAGTAGTTGCTACCGTCTCCCATGCCACCCAATGAAGCTTTCTCACATCACCATTCCCCCCACCCCCATAGAAATCTCTTCATCAACGCTTCCAAAACTTCAATTACTTTCAAGGGCGCTTTATACATAGAGAAATAGTAGGTAGGCAAGGCTTGAAGGACCGACTTGATTAACACAATTCTCCCTCCTATAGAAAGAGTATTCGCCTTCCATTTAGATAACCGGCTTCTAACCGTATCCACTACCGGCTGCCAATTAGCCACCCTATTCATATTAGCGCCAACAATAACCCCAAGGTACTTAAAAGGAATCGATGCCGCCTTAAATCCCATGGACTCTGAGATCCTTTTAACAACACTCCATTGGACACCTACTCCCATCAAGGACGACTTATTAAGGTTAATTTTAAGGCCCGAGCATAGGTAGAATATTCTCAATATCCTTTTTAAATTAATAAAATTAGAATAAGACCAATCACCGAGAATCATAACATCATCCGCGAACAACAGATGAGATAACCTCAAGTCGCAATTCGGAAGACGAATGCTATCAAAAGCCCCAACATACTCCGCCTTTCTAAACATAGCAGAGAGAGCCTCCATAACAATAAGAAAAAGGAACCATTAACAAGAATAGACGCTCTAGAGGAAGCCAACACCCCCCTAACCCACGTACACCAAATGGAGGGAAAGTTCATTTGTTTCATCACATCAATGAGGAAATCCCAACTAACATTATCATACGCCTTCGCGAAGTCAATCTTGAATAAGAAAAACTCCTTACCCATCTTCTTAGCCCAAGAAAGGATCTCGTTTAACATAAGAGGGCCATCTAGTATATAACGCCCACCCAAGAACGCAAACTGCGCCTTTGAAATAATGTCACCCAACACCGTCTTCAATCTATTAGCCAATATCTTTGAAATAACCTTACTGATCACCCCTATAAGTGTAATTGGGCGATAATCTCCTAAGGTCGAGGGATCCTTGAACTTAGGAATCAAGGTAACAAAAGCGGATCCTACTCCTTGATTAATACGTCCATGCTCGAAGAAATCTTGCATGACATCCGCAAAATCACCTGCAAAGCAACTCCAAAACCTCTTAATAAAATGAAAATTAAAACCATCAGGTCCCGGGGCCTTATCATCTCCGCATTCAAAAACAACATTCTTGATTTCTTCAGGCGTGAAAGTACTAGACAGAAATACCATGTCGTCATCCGTAAACGTCTTTAATCCAAAACACTCCAACCTCGGTCTTTTCGGTAATTCTTCAACAAATTTAGATCTAAAAAAATGAAAAACGGCTTTCTTAACCTCCTTAGGGTTCGATCTCCACACCCCATCAGACAACAATCCCGGAATACAATTAGAGACATAAACTCTAATAAAAACTAATAAGTTGACATAAAAAATCTACTTAATAGTTTATGTTCAATATGAAGAGTCTAGTACTTAATTAGAAATTTATTAGAGACATAAACTCTAATAAACACTAATAAATTGACATAAAAACTCTACTTAAGAGTTTATGTTCCATATGAATAGTCTAGTAAATAATTATAATTTCATTAAATTATAATCTCACTAAATTAATATCCATTCATAATATCTAAATTTCCAACAATCCCCCACATGAATGGAGATTGATCAAAACACACAAAGTTATCAATGGAACCTCGACAGTTGAGTATTGCCGGATAAGTAGGTGCCCCTTTGAACTTTCCTTTGTGAAGCACACTTAGCCTCCTAGCGGTTTGTAGACACAATGTACTTGAACAAATCCCCATTTGTGTAGACGACAATACACTTCACACAATACTCTCCTTAGCCAGGTCATCCCCTCATAGCCGTGTCCAATAATGGTCGTGGAACACTTTCCTGGTTCTGCGAGAGCTCTAGGAATTGTGCCCCCAATTCCATTCGAATCGACCCCACTTCTCTCTAACATAGGTGATTCTTCTTAAATCATTAAAAGTATCGTGGTTATCATGATTACGCAAAATCATTTACCACATAATATGCTTAGTTTCACAATTTGTCACTGAATTTTATAGGAATGAATTAGGACGTATTTAAACACCCTTTTATCGTTTAGGGGGTGTATATGACCATATATACTAGCTTATGCATATCAGCTATGCCGCCACAGTGACCGCCCTTAGGTGTATGAATTCATTGTCCTATTGAACTTAGATCTTGGGATCTCCAGTAAACTAAGGTAGGTTTCCTTCACACACCCTTTTTATGGGCTTTAGTCTCATTTCACAACTTGATCTCTAATAAACCCTTAGGTTATTGGATCCATAACATTATATTTGTCTTTGACAAGTCACTAAAGATAACTTTGCAGTTGAGATCAATTGTCATGACGTGTTCGTAACTCGAAAGTTAACATTGCCTATTGTCAACTTCTAAGACTATAACCTCGGTGGCCACCTGAATCTGGTTGTAATATTTGTCTTAGAATGATATATTTATCATTTAAGGCAAACACATCTCCATTATGCACTACGACATTTGTGTCCTCCACTTAAGTCGTCTATTTGCAATGTTAGATTGGATTACAAAATCCTTATGGCCAAAAACAAATGCAAGACACCCCCACATTTAAGTGTTATTAGATAACATCTAGATGGGTTAATGAGAACCATTTCTACATACCCTTATAGGGTTGTTTCTTAAATGGATCCTTCCCCACATTTCTTGCCATTTGATCAACATTTTCGTAACACCACTTATGGCGACATTTATACACATATGATTGAACAAGATCAACCTCATTGTATTAGTGAATTCAACTCATATTGCATTAGCTTACATAAGCTTCCGAGCTGAGCAAAGCAACACATGCTATTGTCATAAGTTTGTCACCAACTTAGAATAATTCTAATTTAACATCTAGAATAAGCTTAGACAATGAGTTCTCCTCATTAGCTTTTCGAACAAACTCTTAAAAAGTTACATGTCTTTTCCTTATAATGAATGAAAATTCTCCCTCAACTTTGTCTATACACAAATTCTTTTTGTGTTCATACACATTTGAATGTTTAGAGTTAATTAATCTCCGTCAAGACCCACAATTAACCAAGTACTAGTCTAGCATGCGTTAGACTACAATACTTTAGCATGTGAACAGAAGATGCATCATTCTGATTCTTCACAGCCCTAAGGATATCATAATATCACTTTGCAACATTCATCCTTTGTTAAGACAAAAAAATTAGACTTATTCATAAACCTAAAACATCAATATTTAGGAAGGTCTCACAAATTATTGTATATAGCACATAGCTAAATTTTATCATTCATTTAAGGAACATAACTTGTTTACCTTTGATCTCAAACACTTTACCATTGACTCATAAGGACTTAAACATAAGTCTTAATCCAAGTCACTTGGTGAACACATTCATCACCAACAAGATGAATGTTCCTCGTTTACAATCACTATTATGTGTGACAAAGAGTCAACTAGATCGACACTCAACAACATGGCATTCATAATTTTGCCATAAGTGATTTGCACACAATTATTGTTATTCATTAGGAGATATGTATATTTAGGATGCTCTCCCAAACAAAGGTAAAATCTCCATATAGTTCTAACAATAATCAAGTGGTAGACGCATCTACGTGTAGATCACTCGGAACAAATCTCGCAAGATTTATTATTCACATTTGTGAATTTTCCAATGACTTCTAACGAAGTATGCCGGCATGAATCTTGTTTGTGTATTTCATCTCAATTCACTCAGTACGTTCTTTCATTATTCTCTCATGATGTGGTTACAGATTTGATGTATCGTCTTTGACATTTAGTCAATGCAACAACTCTTAAGTTGTTTATGTCCAAGAATTTTCATGTACTATCCGTTTAAAACTATATTCTGTTAAACAATGTATAATTGGCATTATAATTATTTTCACAAAAATAATTTATACGTCACAAACATTAGTGATTTATTTCTTTGTAAAAAATTGCATGTGTTATCCGAAGATATTGAACACAAAACAATAAAATACATTGGAAATTAAATCATAAGTGCCGAGCACTTTTGAAATTTAAACGGAAGCATAGACGATATGTAGACATCAAATATCAAAGCTCCTTGATCTTCAACACTTTATAATTTGACCGAAAACTTCTCAACGATATCATCCTATGGCATGTCTTGAGGAACTCCCTCAATAAGACTCCATGCACTTGTAAGTACAAGTTCTCATTTCATCTTGAAACTTTAAACTTGGACAATTATGCTCAAAACAACACCAAGTTGTTACAAAGACTACATTTAAGTAGTAAACTTGAACAATTAAATTTGTTCACAACAACACCAAGTTGTTTTTCACCAAATAAGTGACTAATTAAGTGTCATCAAGAAGCTCTACTCAAGAGTTTCTCTTTTATTCACCACATGCTACTTCTAGTAAGAGTAGCGAACCATTTGAATTATCAATGTTATGCAAAACTTTGTTTTAAAAATTATTCAAAACAATTTTGCAATATACAATATTAATTATATCAATTAGGGTTATGGAAACATAAATCAAAACCTAAAATATCAAATGGTTTTATATTGTTTAGTCTTCTACACATGTACTAAATGTTTTCTAACACGCATGTTAGAAAAAAATGTTATAACGAGCACATTATAGAATCGAACGTTTACATAAAACGTTTCCCAAAGATATAGTTTATAAAATAAACCTTTTCTCATTATTTTTAATGCACACATAGGCAATTAAATGTTTACATAAAACACTTCTGTTTATTATGAACAATCTCTAACCTCGTATTCGTGATACACATTTTCTAACAAAAGTGTTAGAAAATTTAAGTCATTGTATATATTCAAAACATGACCAAAGTAAAGCATTAAATGTCATCATTAAAACTCATCAAATGTCAAAAATAAAATTCTACTCAAGAGTTTCACCATATGAAGAGTTAAGAGTCTCAATAATTATAGACTTAAACTCTAATAAAACTCATCAAATGTCATCATTAAAACTCTACTCAAGAGTTTCACCATATGAAGAGTTTAATTTGTAATTATAATTTCACTTAAATGGATTTAGAAATCACAAAATAAAGTTGGTGATAAATCCCACACAACTACACCATCACTTTATGGTGATTAAATTCTTGAAGCCAATCAAACATTAACTTCAATGTATGACCTTTTATTTCTAAATAGTATACCATGACCTGTTGTTCCCTTGAGATACCTGATGATTGTTAATATTGCTTCCATGTGGCTCACTTTCGGCTGGTGCATAAACTGACTCACCACATCTACTGCATAAGCTATATCTGGACGAGTGTGAGAGAGGTATATCAGTTTTCCCACCATTCGTTGATATCTCT
Organism: Helianthus tuberosus; assembly: GCA_030545235.1. Taxonomy (NCBI): domain Eukaryota; kingdom Viridiplantae; phylum Streptophyta; class Magnoliopsida; order Asterales; family Asteraceae; genus Helianthus; species Helianthus tuberosus. The sequence continues at coordinate 14,114 of JARYGA010044356.1, read as the reverse complement.
CCTTATCTGCTAGTTCTGCTCCATCTTCCATGTGTAGGCCGTGATTAACTATCATTGGGGTGTCCGCCGGTTTGCATTCAATCATTCCGGTTTCGACTAGCAGATCAAGGATATATTTCATCTGACAGATAAAAATCACTTGTTTAGATCTTAGAACTTCAATTCCAAGAAAGTACTTCAATCTTCCCAGATCTTTCATCTCGAATTCCGAAAAGAGTTTATCTCTTAACATTGACATTTCCTCTTCATCGTTTCCCGTAAGTATCGTGTCATCAACGTAGATAATTAAGCAGGTCACAAGACTGCCCCTACGTTTCAAGAATAGGGTATGATCAGAGTTGCTTTGTTTAAAGCCATATTTCTTCATAGCAAGGGTAAACCTTCCAAACCAAGCTCTAGGAGACTGCTTAAGTCCATACAGAGATTTCTTCAACCGACATGTTTCTCCAGCCTTGAAATCCTCATTGAATCCTGGTGGAGCGTCCATATAGACCTCCTCGTTCAGTTCTCCGTGAAGGAAGACATTTTTTACATCAAATTGATGAAGAGGCTAACCTTTATTGGCAGCTATAGAAAAAAGGACTCTGATTGTATCAATCTTGGCTACTGGGGAGAAGGTTTCAGAGTAGTCGATTCCATAAGTCTGAGTATGGCCCTTTGCAACCAGCCGTGCTTTGTATCTTTCAATCGTACCATCAGGTCTGTGTTTGACTGAAAAAACCCACTGACATCCTACCAGTTTCTTTCCTGGTGGAAGGGTGCATTTCTCCCACATGTTATTCTTCTTGAGTGTTTCCATTTCAATCTCCATGGCCTTTTTCCATTCTTCAGATTTCAAGGCTTCCTGTGTTATAGATGACATTTATTCAGAGCACAAGGCAGCGGCAAAAGCTTTAGCTTCCTTAGACAAGTTTCCAGTGGCAATGTTTGCCATAGGGTACCTAGACCTTGGAGCCACCTTTTCTGGAGAGTATCTCTTAGGAGGAACTCCTCTATTTTCTCTTGGAGGGAGGGAATACCTTCCGGTTGTCTCTGCTGCACATGGTTCAACATTTCCAATAATTGGTTCCACCTCTTCAACGTGTTCAACATCTGGTTCAACCTGTGGAGTAGGTTCCGTTGTTATCGATTCTATGTGTTCCCATGTTGTCTCATGGTTATAAAATGTAGAACCTCCAGGGTCCTCAGTATTTCTTACCTCAGGTATCACGTTGGATGGACTTTCTTTAGTGGTACTGTGCTCCGCAGATTGTGTGGCTGTGTTTGAAGGACCCGCAGTACTGTGATGATTTTCTGTTGTTACTTCTTCAGATGAGGGAAGTTGAGTTAGCCAACTCAGGGTGTCTATACATCCGTTCTCCCCCTGACCACTGAGTTGGGTGTCATCAAAGTATTTTGTTTCAAGAAAGTCAACGTTCATTGTGGTGAACATTTGATGAGTTTTTGGATTATAACACCGGTAACCTATTTGGTCGATCCCATAGCCGACAAATACACATTTCTCAGCACATGGGCCGAGCTTGTTTCGGTTGATTTTGGGTATGTGGACAAATGCCGCACAACCGAAGATTCGAGGTTCAAGTGTAAGAGGATGGGGAATACTGGCAGACTTAGACAGATAATCTAAGGGAGTTTTAAATTTAAGAGCTTTTGTGGGAAGCCGATTCAGGAGATACACGGAGGTTGCAACTGCCTCCGGCCAGAAAGATTTAGGAACCTGGGATCCGATCAAAAGGGCTCGAGTCATTTCAAGAATAATACGGTTTTTCCATTCGGAAACACCGTTTTGTTCGGGGGTATGAGAACACGAGGTTTGATGAATTAATCCTTTGGTTTTAAAGAATTGTTTCATGGGTGTATTGACAAATTCCCCCCATTGTCGGATCGAAGGATTTGGATTTGAGTTCGGAATTGAGTATAAATCATAGAATAAAACGTGATAAATTTTTCGTAAACTTCGGATTTATTTTTTAAAAAAATATACCCATGTCATGCGAGTGCAATCATCCACGAATAGTATGAAGTACCGAAGACCCTGCCCCCCCCCCCCATCACAGGAGCAGGACCCCACACAGCAGAGTGGATTAGTGAGAAAGGTGAAGCAACTTTCGTATTGCTAGGTTTGAATGGTTGTCGATGGCTTTTAGCATGAAAACAGGTTACACAGTCTATTTTCCCATTTGAAGGGAAGAGTTTTGGAAACAAACGGTGCAAATAATCAACGGATGGGTGTCCCAAACGTCTATGCCATAGCCAGGCTTCCCGGTTTTCGGTTCTATGTGCCAACATCACAGTACCTTGTTGAGCCACTTCATCCACATAGTATAATCCTTGGCGCTCAGTACCATGTCCAATAATCACACCCGTCCTGATATCTTGTAGAAGGCAAAAAGTAGGGTGCATTAGTACCGTGCAATTCAACTCTTTGGTAATATGGCTAATGAAGAGCAGTTTGTGTGATAATGATGGAACATAGAGACAGTTTGATAATTTCATAGTTAGTGAAATTTCAATAGTCCCTCCTCCTTTTACTTTCATCATTCCATTGTTTGCGGTATGGATTTGAGTTTTTTGAGGATTGGACATTGACTGTATATCCAACGGTTCAAATGTCATGGTGTCAGTGGCACCAGAATCGAATATCCAAGAACTGTTTTCCCATGATTGATTTCCATTTTTTTATGAATTAACGAAGAAAGGAGCCGAGGAACACCAGCCGAGGAACCAACTCTATGAAAGGTTAATAGGATTCGAATTAGTCAAGCTGCACTATAACGATAGACGCGACCAATATCAGACCTACTAAGCAATCAAGAAGAGGAACCGGCTAGCAACAGATCCAGAGGGCCGAACAGAACCGAATCCCGGAAGCGAATGGAAGGATCGAAAGATCGACTTAGGGCGAGAGGTCAAGCCTGGAGAGATAGAGACCTCGCACACTAAGCTTGTCTTCTCCTCTTCGTCGAGCCACCGGCGACCGGAGAAAGGGAATGAATGTTCGTCAAGGTTCGTGTTCGTCGGTTCAAGAAGATTGAAGGTTCGTGGTCAGTGGAAGGGTTGAAGGGTTGAAGGTTCGTTGTCAGTTGAAGGGTTGAAGGGTTCGTGAGATTCAATGAGGGTTTCAAGGTTGGGTGAAAGGTAAGGGATCGTGGAAGGTAAGGGTTCGTGGAAGTGACTGTTCATTGGACTGTTTGAGGGTTTGTAGGGGCTGTTCGTAGGGACTGAAACAAGAGGTTTAGGTGACTGAGAGTTAACGAAGACTGAGGTTCGTGACTAGTGTAGGGTTTCGCGATGAAGGATACTGTTCGTCGTTTTGGGTGTAGTGTAGGTTGAAGGGTTTGTCGACGAAGAATACTGTTCGTTGGAGGGTTAAGCGACGAAGAACAATGAGGATGAAGGTTCGTGGGTTAGGGGTTCGTCGGTTTGGAACAGGGCGGAAGTCACAACGAAGTTTTGTGTGGCGGCCGGAAAACTTATGGATCTACTAAAACATGTTTTACTGGTTTGGTGTTCGTAACACGTTTTGCTGGAAGGAGGTGCGGCTGATTGGGTTTGCAAAGCTTGATGAACAATTTTCCCGAAGTTTGATTTTGTTTTTTTTTTCTGGTTTGAGTTGAGAAGGCTAGGATAAATGAAGATTGATTCTGTTTTGACTTTGATTTCCAGACGAAGATCGACTGTAGGTGATGAGCAAATCGGTTTCAAGAATCAGAAACCTGCTCTGATACCATGTTGTCTGGTATAGAGAAGAAACGATTTGGGTTTGAATTATATTGATAAAGAGTTGTATTGTGCTACATATTAGGGTTACAAAGAAATGGTGTTTATATGGTACACCAAGTTACACATTTAGCCCCTACACTACGATACATCATTCACTTTCCGACAGTATAGTTTACACCAATAATTCCGGTCTAACACACATGTTAGACAATTTAACGTTTACAAAAAACGTATGGTTTACACTAATAAACCCGATCTAACACAAAAGTTAGAAAAATTAACGATTCCCAAAATCGTTTCAAAACCAAACGTTTGAACCATATTTCATTTGTTTTTGTATCACGGTGTAGGATTTAAGATTCTAACACAATCTCAATAAATCCAAATACAACAAGTTGTACTACATACATATTTCCCAAAAAAGTATTTAAAAGATCATAATCATTAAAAATATTCTTTTTATTATAAATCCTTTTGTGAACCAAAAATCCTTATAAATAAGGTTTTAAGATTGTAGCAACAATCTCACAAAATCTGTTTTAAGTTTGTAGGAAATGGGTCACAATTTTATTTAACAAAAAAATAAAGATATTCTCTTTAAACATTTGGGAAATTGTAGTACATAAACTGTGTCCAAATTCAAACGAAAATAAATATGAACTACAACATATTTAATAAAACAGTCGATTCAAACTAATGTCTTCAAAAGATAAAGTCTTCAACTTGATCTTTAACAGCGTCTACTTGTATGGTTCGTTGTGTTTTCAGTCCGTTGTGTAGGCTTCAACGAGGTTGAATCATGTAGAGAAACTTATGGAAATTAAGAATAGAAATGTAGTTGAATCGTGTAGAGAAACTTATCTCTATATGTTCCCAACATATGGGTCGTCAAGTACTTCTTCTTCAAGGACTCTTCATGCATATCTTTATGTCTCCTACTTTTATTCTTACTCTTGTAGTTATATATATAGAAAAAGTATATCGTACATTACGGCTAAACGTACTTTACGTACAACAACGTGCGTGATTTGTTCTATAACATGCGTGATTAATGTTTTCAATATGCGTGATTATTATGTTTCAACATGCGTGATTTTGGATTTTTGAGTTATAATGTGCGTGATTTTAAAATGAACGTGCGTAATTACCTGTTGTACGTGATGTACGTTAAGCCATAATGTACGTTAACCTTCATACATATATATATATATATATATATATATATATATATATATATTTATATATATATATATATATATATATCCATCAAGTTAGGCACATAGTCTACTTTTAATACAAAAGACATGGGTAGAGACAAGTCTCACTTAATTAGAGATTTGTTAGAGACATAAACTCTAATAAAAACTAATTAGTTGACATAAAAACTCTACTTAAGAGTTTATGTTCAATATGAAGAGTCTAGTACTTAATTATAGATTTATTAGAGACATAAACTCTAATAAACACTAATAAATTGACATAAAAACTCAACTTAAGAGTTTATGTTCCATATGAATACTCTAGTAAATAATTATAATTTCACTAAATTATAATCTCACTAAATTAATATCCATTCATAATATCTAAATTTTCAACATCTTCTGTATGAATAAAGCTTATTATAAAAGTTTGAAATGCTTTACTCACAGAGAAGTAATTTACTGCTTGAAGCACACTTTGCTTTAATTCAACAAATAACTTACATTAAATTGGAAAATAAACTACTTGCTCCTAAAGAAAAGGTAACTAAATCACCCACTAACCCATAACATTTTGACTAAATAAATTAACACGTGACTCATTAAAAATATGAAAACATGTGACTAGTATAATACTTCTGCTGACCCGTATCCAACCCGTTTCTTGCCCCGTAAACCAACTTGACCCATCAAGATTATCCAACACTCTTCGAATCTCATCAACACTCTTGACGTGTATAATAAGCCTAAAAACGAAACACACCGGTTACGCTGGTAACAGCGACAATGGAGTCATAATCCAGAAGATCGGTCTGAAACAATCTGAGACGCGATTCTACACCTTCCAACGCTTCTAGACGCTCCGTTTCCTTTTCATCTGTTGGTCCTAGTTTGGACTTAAAAACTTCTTTTCACGTAATATGGCAAGTGATTTCAACAAATTCGAAAATAGTGTGCGGAAATAGAAATCAGACTTTCAAGAAACAAGACCTAGAAAATTTTCAAGTTTATATCACTTTGAAACAAAATGGTTTACAAGGTGATTGTAAGATTATTATCTATTACAAATGACCACTAACCTTGCCTTATTCCTTGTTATTATGCCATTTTCATCTGATTTGTTTCTAAATACTAATTTTGAGCCTATGACAGATTTGTCATTTGGCTTAGGCACTAGATCCTATACCTTACTCTTTTCAAACTAATCAAGCTCTTCTTGCATAGCTTGAATCCAGTCTGAGTCATTAAGAGCTTCTTTGATAGTCTTGGGTTCTATTTTGCTTAAGAACCCAGCAAATGCACATTCATGTGTTGTTGCAGATCTTGTTCTTACACCATCTTCTGGATTTCCAATGATGTCGGAATGAACATGTCCTTTTATCCATCTCAACTTATTTTGAAAAGTTGTTAGTTCTGATGGATTTGAAGTTTCCCCCCTGAACAGTTGCCTCAGTTGTATGGGATGTATCAGAATTTTGATTGTCAGATATATTTTCATTGTTCTGATTCAATGCTTCTGATACATTTTCCATTTGTTCTGCAGGGTTGGTACATGAATTATCTAAAGATTTGTTAGTTACAGATTGGTCATGTTCTAGGAAATCTTCTGTTATCATTTCAAAAAGATGTTCATATTTTTCTTGTTTATCAGAAAAGTTTATTTCCTTCGTATATTCATCAGAAACTTCTGTTTATGATGAATCATCAAAAGATACATATAAGCTTTCTCTGATTGTCCTTGTGTTTAGTATAAAAACTCTATATGCTTTTGAGGACATTGAATAACCAAGAAAAATACCGTTTTCTGCTTTTCTGTCAAAATTTTCAAGGCTTTCAAAATCATTGAAAACAAAACATCTATAACCAAATGTGTGTAAAAATTTTACACTTGGAATTCTTCCATTGATAATGTTGTAGGGTGTTTTATTGTGTCTTTTGTTGATTATGGACCTGTTTTGGGTAAAACAAGCATTTGCTATTGCTTCTGCCCAAAAATGGGTGGGCAATTTTGCATAAGCAAGCATTGTTCTGGCTGATTCCACTAAGGTTCTGTTCCTCCTTTCTACCACTCCATTTTGTTGGGGTGATCTTGGAGCAGAAAAATCATGAGAGATTCCTTTGCTCACAAGGAGGCTCTCAACTTTTGAATTCTTAAACTCTGTTCCATTGTCTGTTCTGATCCTTCTGACTGTTAATTTTAACAGATTTTCAATTTTTCTACTAAAATTAATGATCAGATCAGGAGTTTCACTCTTCTTTCTTAAAAACTCTACCCATGTGTATCTGGAAAAATCATCTACAATTACAAGTATATACTTCTTTCTAGAAAAGCTTTCAGTGCTTATGGGTCCATAAAGATCCATATGCAAAAGTTTCAAATTTTGTGTTATTGAACATTCAGAAATTGCTTTGTTTCTTTTAGATTTACCCATTTCACAAGCTTCACACATTTTATCCTTCTATGAGGATATGAAAGGCAATCTTTTTACCAGGCCTTTGCTTGCTAATTTGTTTAGATTTTTAAAATTTAAGTGTGCTAACCTTTTGTGCCACAACCAACTACTACCCTTGTTAATTTTTGAAAATAAACACAATTTTGGATGTTCATTTTCCTCTTTGAAATCAAAATAATAGATTGATTGTCTTATTCTTTTTCCACTTAAATAAATTTTATTATCATCCATGCCAATTAACAAGCATTTTTCTGGTAAAAAGGTTAGCTGAAAATCTTTATCACAGAATTGACCACAACTCAGCAGATTGTACTTTAAGCCTTTTAGATAGGCTACTTTTTCTATGGTCAAACATCCATACTTTATGCATCCATATCCCAAAATCCTCCCTTTTACTCCATTCCCAAAATTTACCATTTTACCCAGTTTTGAAACAAAGTTACTGAGTAAGCTCCAGTCCCCAGTCATGTGCTTGGAGCTTCCAGAATCGCAGTACCAGATCTGCTGCACATGATGGTCTTGAAATGGAAAAATTAGAGGGTTTTTGATATCTAGACTTGCTTGGGTACTCTTTCTGATGAGATTTTAATCAGTTTCTTTTCTTTTGATGAATTTTCATGAGAATATCTGTTGCATGCTGAACTATGAACATATTTTTCACTTTTCAATTGGAGATGGTGTTGAACCAACTTCAGTATGTCAACACACATACAAGATTCTTTATCAGAATTTTCTGATTTCTTTTATTGTGATGGAATGAGTGGATAATTTTGAAATTTTGAGTGAACTGTATCTGGAATATTTAAAGATTTTTGTTTGGATTCACTCCTTTTTGCTTTTAAGTTGAGTTTTGAGATTTCAAAAGAGTTCTCAGAACTTGTTGATCTGTATGATTCTGAGTCAGATTCTGATGAAAATTTATCAGAAATCTGATGTGTTGCTTTCACAAAGGTGGCGGGTTTGTTTTCACTTGTTTTTACATACCCTAAACCTTCACCTCTGTTCTTTGGTGTAGATTCAATAAAGTTAATGAATTCCTTGGCTTGTTGAAAACCCCTTACATTAATTTCTTTATCATGAATTTTCTTGTATAGATCTTTTCTTTCTTTTTCATAAAATTCAATTTTAGCCCTGTGATCTAAACTTTCTTCTATCAGTAATTGGTTTTCAAGTATAACTTTATTCATGGTTCTCTACAACTCATCAGATTTGTTACTATCTGATCTCTGTTTATCTTGCAGATTTAGAAAATTTGACATGAGCTTGTTTAATTTGTGTTCAAGGTCAAGATTATCTAAATTTACCTTCTGTTCTGATATTTCTGGTAGTTCATCAGAAAGTGCCATGAGGCAGAAATTAGCCATCTCTTCTTCTTCAGATGAAGAATCATCAGACAGCCATGTGTTTGTCCCTGCAATCAAACTGACTTGTTGTTGCTTCTTTGCTTCTTCAAGCTTCTTCTCATAATATGCAACATCCTTCAGTTTCTTGGTTTTGCACTCTGATGCATAGTGACCCTTTTGTTTACATTTGTAACACACAACTTCAGCCTTTCCATTATCCTTAGATCTTCCTTCTTCCTTAGATCTTCCATCCATCCTCCCTCTATCACTTTTCTGGTATCTTTGGCCTCCTCCCTTTAACCTCTGCTCAAAAGTTTTTGTGAGCAGTGCAATTGCTTCAGCAAAAGCTGAAAAATCTGATGAAGTATCAGAATTTTCAAGATTTTGACTGTTTAAGGTTTGTGGGTCATTGGTTGGTGTTCTTTGTGAGTTTGAGATTAAAGCTAAAGATCCCCCTCTTTGAATTGATTCTTCAAATATTTCATCTTCTCTGGGGACCAGAATGCTATATAAGTCTTGAAGACTCATATTACCTAGTTCTAAGGTAGAGGACAAAGTCATGGTTAGACTTCTCCATTCTTTAGGTAAGGCATACAGAAATTTTATATTTCTTTCATCATTTGATTTTATTATTCCAAATTTCTTTAGCTCGTTCAAAAGTTTTGCAAATCTTTGATATGTTTCATTTAGTTTTTCATTTGGTAAGCTTTTGAATCTCTCATAAGAGGAAACATAGTTTCTTCTTTTGTTTCTTTTCATCCTTTCCCCTCCTTCACAAAGATTTTTCAACTGATCCCATATTTCTTTGGCCGATGCACATGCATCAACCTGAGAGAATATGTCATTAGGGAGAGCCATTATTAAAAGTGATTTGGCCCTTTCATCTGCAGCCACCAGATCCTTGTCTTATGGGCTCCAAAGTGTTTCACTTTTGGGAGCCCGGGAGGCAGGGATTCCTGGTGATTGATCAGTTGCTGGAATAGCTGGTATTGTAGTCATTGGTACATGTGGACCCCTTTAAATGGATTGAAACAGAGCTTGGTCATGTCCATTAAGGAAATTGACCATCCTGATTTTCCATTGTGGGTATTCCTCTCTGACCAAAGTCGGAGGTTTAGACATAGAACCAATGTTAAAAGCATTATTCCATGTTTGAAAGTTTGCCATGTTTAGAGAAAAGAAGATGAGCGATTGATCGTTTGAAAATGATTTATTCAATCTGCTATGATACCAATTGTTGGTCCCAGTTTGGACTTAAAAACTTCTTTTCACGTAATATGGAAAGTGATTTCTACAAATGTGAAAATAGTGTGCGGAAATAGAAATCAGACTTTCAAGAAACAAGACCTACAGAATTTTTAAGTTTATATCACTTTGAAACAAAATGGTTTACAAGGTGATTGTAAGATTATTATCTATTACAAATGAATACTTGTGAATTCTGAGGTGAAAGGACAATGGAGTTTGTAGTATGTATTGAATGCTAAGCTTAACTCAATGTCCTCTGCTTGATGAGCCTTCTATTTATAGACGGCTTGGATACATGAATAAACATTTGTTTATTCATGTATATGTCATGCAAAAAGTAGCTTCTTGACATATTCATTGAATCTAATAATCAAGTTGCCTTTGTCATCATGATATCCAATAATGTCAACTTGCTTCGGTTATTGTGGCAGGGTAGAACTGATTCTTAGACAAGTGGGGTTTTATCAGAATTTCTGATAACTACTTCATCAGAAATCCTGGTTAACAAATCATCAGAAAGTCTGATGACCAGAATCGCCAGAAACTGATGATATCATCAGATCCATCAGAAAAGCCTTTTCGGATAATCTTCTTCGGTTCTTTGATCAGCTTCTGTTTCTTTGAAGTAGATGTTGTTCTTTTTAGTTGTCCTATCCGATTTTCTTCTTGTTGTTTGATCTTTAGGACTTTATCTTCTTCAGAGATCAAGAGATCAAGCTGATCAAGCTGAATCTGATTTTCTTCAATACTTACAAATAAAGTTTCCTAACATCGTCCTCTACAAATCACACATAAATTCATCAGTAAACAATAAAATTAGTTCCAAAAACAAACACAATCACATAAAAATATCACAAAACAGTGAAATTAACTCCAAAAGTAGACTCAATCACATAAAAGTCATCACTAAACAGTGAAATTAGCTTAAAAATAGAATCTAATAGCATAAAATCATTAACAAACAGTGAAATTAGCTCTCAATCAGACTCAATCACATAAATTCATCAGTAGAAAGCGAAATTGAGTCAAAATAGATGCAATTTGAGAGCGATGAGATAACAGAGATCTTTGACGGTGCTGTTGACGGAAGTACTTAGACGCACCAATAGGACATTGTTAAAAAATGTATCGTGTGCTTGTTGCTGTGATGGAAACACATCATCGCAGTTGATTCGATGCGAATGTGATGTCGCACATGGATGTAAAGGTTGAAGGGAGGGCGACAGTAGTGGTAGGGGTTTATTTATAAGTCCATGTGTAGTCCGTTAGGCGTTATATGACAAGTGGTGGCGAAATACGTAAGAGGGGACTTTATGGGGCTTTATATCACAAAAGGTGTAGTCATAAAGGCCCTTAGTCAATTATTAACATGGCCAGCCCTGAGAGTGGGCAGGAAGGATCACCGGCCAGGGCACATTACTTTAAAAAAAATCCGATATGTATGTGTAAAAAAATAAATTAATAGCGTATACTCATATAAACACCAACATAAGCACACTTACAAAACTATCTTTATGGTTTAGGTTAGTTATTAGCCCATTGACATTAGGTTTAGACCTTTAGTGAGCCCAATACCCAATTTCGTTAAGGCCTAAGGGCACGTTTTTTAGAGATCGAACAGGGTACACGAATTCTCAGGGCCCACCGTGATTATTAATTTTCAATTTTTTTATAATTAATTTCTAACTTTATAAAATAAAAAAACCATTTCATTAAATTAAAAAACATTACAATAAAAAAAACTCAAAGATTATATTTTTTTCGATACGCTCCTTTTGTTGTAACGCCATCTTCAACGCTTTTCTTGTTATGTGGTCATGCGGTTTTGAGTAGAATTCAAAGTCTTGAGTCCATTGTCTATCCCACATAATCTCTGTCACTTCACGGTTCTCTTTGATACGTTGAGCCCCAAGGTCGTGTATGTCTTTAAGACGTTGGTTTGGGAGTGTGTTGGTGTTTAAAAAAATGGATGAAAGGGATGATTATATATTGAAATTTAAAAGAATTAATTTTTTTTATTATGTATATGACATAACGGTCAGATTTTTGAAATCCACAACATTTCACCCCGTTATCAGATTCGCGCGAGACCTCATATTCACCAGCCCATAGCGTCGGCCGTAGCGGTATGGCGTGGCGCTATGGGGCACTATGCCCTCCTCACCCACGAAATGCCGCCCCACTACGGGTGGCTTGATGGGGAAGAAACCATAGGAGGGAACAATTATTCTGACCTTGTTTAACAACGATGGAGGGAACATTTATTCTGATTTGGAAGAGAGAGTTGCGTGAATTTGGGCAAGAATTTCGGTAACCGCATTAAAAGAGGAGAGAGAACGCTCAACTTCCTTGAACTGCCATAAAAGCAGTATTTTTTTTTTTCAATTATGACTGTTAGGATTAAAAGTTGATGAGTTTATACGGTTGAGATTATTTTAAAAGTTGGTTGCAAATGGTGACCCAACTAAGTCCTCTATCAATCCAACATCCATAAGCACCAAATTCAGGGGCCCTCCCTCTTTAACACCAACACACTTGCATTTTCTTATTTGTATTTCTTTTTTGGGTTTGCAGAATGGGTTACCAAGTTCAAAGAGTACAACTTGGTCTTTTCATAATTTGATTAAATTACACATGGAACGTAATTATGATATGGAGGTTAAAAGCATTATTCCCTCCAATGAGTTGCTACAACTGCAAAGGCTGAAAATGACTCAGAGTAGATAGTAAAAGTCATCCAGGAGTTCCCAAATGATAAGAGACTCCAACTGAATTTCACTTAAGTCAAAGTCAAGCTATAAATCAACTACAGTAGCTACAAATTTTATTTTATATAATAACAAAACATGAGATGTCTTCGGAATAGTATACAAATTGGTCAAAATTAAAGTGTTATTTACACTATTGCCATCAGACTTTATTAGATGAATAAAAGTGAGTTTGAGGGACTTGATAAAGAGAGACCGAAAGTGATGCAGTTTCGCTTGCAATCAAATGGCTCAAGATCACTTGATTAATCAAAGACGATAAAACGAACCAAAGGGTTCAAGAGCAAAGTTCTTATCATTAAAAATCAATCAAAAAACTAACTAAAACATAAACCCTAGAACCTAATTTATAATGAATAAAAAAAGAGATAAACTAGGAAATATAAATCCCTACAAAATAGGCAACTAAATAAAAAGATTAAAATTCAAATTATGAGATATATGAGATAATCTTGCATCATACTCCTCGTCTTCGAAAAAAACTCGTCCTCGAGTTTTGTCTTCAAAACCAAAGCCACTCGGATCGTAAGGAACATCAACCCAATTCTGAATCATTATCACACCCCACCCAAAGAATTCTACTTCACGATTCATCTGGCCTAGTTCTTGACCTGAACCACCTGGGTCGAATGGGGCATTGGGTCGTCTCTTGCTCACTTTAGTTGACGAATTGGTATTGACATTCGATGGCTTGAAACCTTTAGGAATGGAGCCACATTGTATTTGTTGTGCAATGATCGTTGGCGTAGAATGTGTGACACTAATCGGCTCATTATTAACAGTATCTTCCTTCGGCCCAACATTTTCTAAACCACCACCACCACTAGTTTGTGTATAATTCATAATAACATGAGAATTCTCATTTAACATCCCAGGCCCACCATAATTTTGTAATCCGACATGAAATGTGTGGTCCTTCAATTGTGATCCAATAACTTTAATTGACAAATCAGGTAGGCTACTAACAATTCTAGGAATGAAAAGCCCATCACTTAGTTTAATTATCACCTCACCCTCATGCACTTTGTTGTCTTGCCCCATCAATTCATTTAAAAGTCTCGTAGACTTAGGTGCCCCACATGTAAAAGCCTCATGCAAAGATTGCATGCTTATCCCATTAGCAAGTGTATCACCTCTTTCAATAGTAACCGTGATATTTGGAGCAAAGTTAATATCATTTCCATTTTGAGCTTTCAATAACAATTCTTTATAGGTCACCCCATACAAAATATTATCATATCTATCGGAACATTTACCTTCACGTAGAGCCATTTGACAAACCAAAGCTTTGATACCACCTGTTGCAGTTTCGCTTGCAATCAAATGGCTCAAGATCACTTGATTAATCAAAGACGATAAAACGAACCAAAGGGTTCAAGA